>PVKA01006701.1:33566-55806 GCA_004027165.1 Ctenomys sociabilis | reverse complement strand
GGGGTCTTCCAAGTAAAGTATCATGTCGTCTGCAAATAGTGATTACGGGTCAGAGTTGGAGAAATAGAAAAGCCACAAGGCCAGCCAACATTTTGGCCCTAGCCAAGTATCATGTCATCTGCAAATAGTGATAATTTAAATTCTTCTTTACCTGTTTTTATTCACTTTATTTCTCCCTCTTTTCTAATGGCTGTTGCTAAGGTTCCCAACACTATATTGAGTAGGAGGGGTGATAGAGGACAACCTTGTCTTGTATCTGATTTAAGAGTAAAAGATTTCAGTTTCTCCCCATTTAAGATTATATGAATTTTTGGCTTGTCATAGATGGCTTTTATCAAGTTAAGATAGAATCCATCTATTCCAATTTTCTGTAGGACCTTGGACATGAATGAGTGTTGGACTTTGTCAAAGGCTTTCTCTGCATCAATTGAGATAATCATGTGGTTTTTAGATTTCAGCCTATTAATATAGTGTATTACATTTATAGATGTTGAAATATTGAACCACCCTTGCATCCCTGGGATGAATCTTACCGGGTCATGGTGTATGATCTTGTTGATTTGCTGTATCCTATTTACCAGGATTTTGTTGAGTATTTTTGCGTCTATGTTCATGATGGAGATTGGCCTGTAGTTCTCCTTTTTGTGTGTCTTTCCCTGGTTTTGGAATCAATATTATACTTGCCTCCAGAAATGATTTTGGGAGGACTGTTTCGTTTTCAACTTCATTGAAGAGTTTGTGGAGTGTGGGGATTATATCTTCTATAAATTTCTTGTAGAATTCAAGTGTGAATCCATCAGGACCTGGACTTTTCTTGGTCGATAGGCTTTTTATTACGTTTCATATTTTGTTGGCTGTTATCGGCTTATTGAGAGTTGTTATATCTTCTTGATTCATTTTGGGTAATTTGTATCTTTCTAGGAATCTGCCCATTTCTTCTGTGTTTTCTATTCTGTGAGTGTAAAGATTTCCGACGTAACTATTAATAATGTTCTGAATTTCCGCTGGGTCGGTGGTGATTTCACCCTTTTCATTCCTAATCGCTTGTACTTGAATTTTCTTTTGCCTCTTTTTTGATGTGGTTGCCAAGAAGCTTATCACCTTTAGTTATTAAACGAACCAACTTTTTGATTTGTGGATTCTTTGAACTGTTCCCAGGGAATTGGGGAAATTCTCCCTTGTTCAGCGGGCTTTAGCGCAGGGGATCCGGGGAGGTGCTGGTGAGTGGGTACTGAGGTTTCAGGCCAGTCACTGGCTTGGAAGGTTTGGGCGCAGAGATCCAGGTAGCACATGGGGGACGAAACCAATGGCTTTCCCTCAGACTCACCACACTCTAACTGATCTGGGAAGCCTGGTGAGTCGTGCAAATTCCCACTCACTAGGCGAGCTTGCGACAAGATCCAGGAGGCCACTGGAGTCAGGCGCTGTCTCAGACAGGTCTCTGGCTTGGTGGCGTGGGCAGGATCGAGTAGGCTGCTGGAGTGGGCCGCACTGTCTCGGGAGATCTCTGGGGCTGGGCGGGAGTGGGCAGGATCGAGGACTAAAAATTTTTTAAAAGAGACAAAATATTGAGGAATTTCATCTTTTATTTTTTGCTTTTATGTTTTTAATGCACGAATTTGTGCTAGACTCAGTTTTTTTCTCTTTCATTTAGATCTGATAGATTCCTTTTCTAACTATTTAGTGTAGATGTTCACATAATCTTCTCTAAGTGTCCACATCTCTCTTCTTCATTAGTTTTCTGTATAGGGATTGAGCCTGCGGCCAAGGTATGCTATTCAAGCTACCCATCACTAAACTGTGTCTCCAGCCCAACTAGGTTTTCCTGATATGAGCACTGAGCCTCTTCATTCACACGAGTCATCTCTGCTTCCAATGAAGACTGAGACATCCATATCATCAGTCATTTCAAATATTTTCTAATTTCTCCTCTGTTTCTGCTTCATGGAGTAGTATTTAAATTTTATTGATTAAATGTTAAATATTTATAGATTTCTTCATGTACCTTGTCATTCTTATTTCAAATATAAACTTTTGAGACTTGAGAAAATATTCTGCTTTTTCAATCATTTGAAATTGTAAAATACACGTGTGCATACAAATTCTAAAGTAATTGTTCATTATCCATCCTAAAGTAAGAATGATTCTTCAAACATCCCATTTTTCTCAGAATGCTGTATATATTATACCATTAAATCTCATTGGAACTTTAAGGGAAGCTTCACATAAGGAAACAGAAGTAACCATCACCCCATCAACAGGTGATTGCTCAAATCCAAGCCTGACACATAGCTTTACTGCAGGACAAAAGGCAGTTTCCCTCTGGTTACAATGGGCAGAGAGAAGAAGCCCATGACACTGTGAAAAGAGGAGGTCCCGCCTGTCCTTTTCACTCTCAACTCAGTTGCTCATGAGAATAACCCAGTATCGTTCCTCAGGGATGGAGGGAGGTGAACGCAGGCCCTTGCACTGGCCAGGGAATTGCTTATTCTACTGAGCTATCTCCCTGGCCCCTATCTGAATACATTAGTGTATTTTAAGGTATTTATTGCCATATTAACTGTATTTCATAGTGTGTTTTTTGTTCCTATATATCTCTTACAAATTTTATTTTTGAAATTTCTATGTTTTATGGTACAAATTAAATACTTAAAATACTATGCTTCCTTTTTAAAGTGTAAAACTATGGAATATATTTAACTTTATCTGAATGTAAACTTTATATTCTTTGTGTGGTAAATAAACTCATGATACTGTGTACTAATTCTGAATTTTTCTGCTGCATTATATTACCATCTATTTATTTGTTCTGTTTGTGTTTTCCTAATATGTGAGTTCACAGCTATAAATTTCCTCTAAGAACTCCTTTCATTACATCCCACAAATTCCAATATGTTGCACTCGAATTTTTGTTGAATTATACTTATTTTGTATTGTCTTGTTAAATTTCATCTGTAACCCATTGGTTGCTAAAGAGAATGTTATCTAATTTCCATGTGGTTATGGGGTTTTTCTAGTTTCTTGTTTCATTAATTTCCAGTTTCATTACATTGTGGTCAGATAACATGCATGAGATAATTTCTGTTTCTTGCATATACTTAAGAATGACGTATGCAATAGTATGTAGTCTATTTTTGAAAACAACCTATGTGCAGCGGAAAAGAAATGGGTATTCAAATGTACTTGGGTAGAACTCTGTATATGTCTACTAAGTCCATTTGTTCAAAGATTTGTTTCAGTTCTGCCACCTCTTCACTAATTTTTTGTCTGCTTGACCTATCATTTTGGGCCTATCATTTGCTTTATATGCGATGTTTTTCTCTAACACTTTTTAGTATGTTAAATTCCTGGAGCATTATGTCTGACTATGGTTTTATTTTATTTTATTATTTTAGTGCAGGTTCTGTAGGGTCTCAGTACTTAGGTTCAACTTGCAGAGATCCTCCTATTTTCAGCCTCCCAAGCTGTGGGACTATAGGCATACCCCACCACACCCAGTCTCATTTACAGTCTTAGCATTCCCCAGTGGCAGAGCTGGCATGTCAGGCTGGAGCTCGAACCTCTGATCCCTGTGTCTGCCTAAGCAGTTGCTTTAATGAGTAGGTGTGGTTTTAAATGGGTTGATGTCATTTGGAGTTGTATATCCTTCAGTTATCTGAATGTTAGATTGTTTCCCTATATTTGGGAAGTTTTCTGCTATTACTTCTGCCCATACTGCTTGTATGTATGTATATATATATATATATATATATATATATATATATATATATATATATATATATATATATATATATATTTAAATCAGTGTCTTCTTGAGAAGCAGTTATTAATTCTTTCATTATAGTCAACTTCTCTTTTTTTACTTCAGAGATTATTTCTGACCCTATTTCCTCTGTATGTTTCTGTGTTTGACTCTTTACTTCAGATGCTATTAATTCAGAGGTCTCTTTTTTTGTTGTTTCAGGGGTTATTTCCAGTCTGAGTTCCTCTATACCTTTCTGCAGGTTTTTTTTTTTTTTTCATTTCAGATATATTAATTCAGACACTTCAGCTGTGTGATTTTCAATTTCTTCTGTGCTAAAGTCTTCTACACTTGCTCTTGGAGGGCTTGGGGCCTGAAATTGCATTTTGTTCCTTTTTTTGGTCATTTTATATAGCACTGTCCTCTTACCTCTGCTATAGAGCATTGGGGAGTGTTAAAACCTTGCCATCTACTCAAGTTCTTACCCTAGAGAGATTATATGAGTCAGGTAGTTATAGTTTTATTTACAGAACTACAATGAGGAACACTAATAATAGGTAATGACATTTAAGAGTTGACAAACTTTTGTAACTAGGGGCTTGTATTTTAGACTGTAATTGCATTCATTATGTCTATATAGCTAGGCAAATATTAAATTGGAATTTGTATTTAAGTTAGTTCTGCTAAGTTCTGCCTGATTGCCTCCTCTTGATTTACCTGGTGTTTTCCAGGCAGACTAGTTCACCTCAGTTACCTTGTGCCACCTCGCTCATTCAAGAAAGAAAGAGGGAGGATGCTCTTATAGATCTGGATCTAGAAAATGAGTCAGCTTACCTAGTGCAGATCTAAGAGGTTTGAATTCATGCAGTTGTGCCTCACTTGGTTCTGGCTGCTGTGCTCATTTTCTTCCTGCTGCGGCCCTTGGAAGTGAACATGTTGTGTCCCTGTGGCTAGATGTTCTGCTCATGAATTAGCTGGTTGATACTGGCCCTTACCCTCTGTGCAGAGACTTCAGCTGGAGAGTTTCACACCAAGTCTGCATCCCTGGCCTGGGCTGGGTCTGGAGGGGTTCCAAGAGAGCACCACGGAAGTTCTCACTCACATGCTGGGCCTGGTCTGATTCTGGTAGGGTTCAGAGGCGTCCTGGAAGCACAGCTAAAGGTCTCACTCACATGCAGGGCTTGGGCTGAGTCCAGAGTGTCCAGCTGGTTCAGGGGAGCATGGAAGCTCTCCCACACATTGTCTGGGCCTGGGCTTGGGCTGAGTCTCTCTTTTCTTATAATTTGAATTAACTCTTTCTTTCTCATTGATGCTGATTAGTCTTATATTATTCATGTTTACATAGTCTTGCAAATGTTGAATTATTTTTCTGCATCCTAGTTGTTTTTAAGAGATCTTTTCCTACCTTTTCTCTAGGTACAATAGTATACTGAATGTCTATCTTCTCTTTCATTCAAAGGGTTTTGCCAGCTTGTGATTGAGATTTTAATTTCTTGTATATCTCTTTGAATCTGTTTTATGTGTTCTATGTCTTTCTCATATTACATTCAAGGATTCCATTACTTTTCTGTTCTCCTCTATTTTTTAATCATTGTCTTATTTAGAAGCAGTTAGTAATCTTTCATTATAGTTATCACTTCTTATTTTTCATTTTGGAGATTATTTTGGATCTGATTTCCTCTGTACCTTTCTGTAGTTTTTCTTTACTTCAGAAACTATTATTTCAGAGATTTCAGGAGAGTGATTTCCAATTTCTTCTATGCTGATGCCTCCTGCACTTATTCTGGGTGGGCTCTGAGCCTGAGAATGCATTTTGCTTCTTTGCTTTGTTGTTTTGTATAGCACTGTCCTCTGATCTTTGGTGTTCAGCTTTGGTGCAGTCCTTACCTTACCACCTACAGATACTATTACCCAAGAGAGATTATGTGGTTAAGGCAGTTACAGTTTCGTATTTACATTACTACAATTGCAACATTAATAGGTAGTGAGATTTAGCAAATGAGAATCTTTTGGAACTAATGGGTTTGCATTTTACATCATAAGAGCAAGCATTATGATTGTATAACTAAGCAGATATTAAATTGGGAATTTGTATTTAAATTAGTTCCCATAAATTCTATATAATCACTTCCCCTTGATGTACCTGGAATCTTCTAGGCAGACTATTTCACCTTAGGTTACCTGTTTCCCCCTCTTGATTGAGGGAAAGAAAGGGGAGAAAGAGAGAGAGAGAGACAGACAGATAGACAGACAGATAGACAGACAGACAGAGACAGAGACAGAGATGGACAGAGACAGAGAGAGAAAGAGAAAGAGAGCGAGAGAGAGGTTGCTCTCATAGATATGGGTCTAGCAGTGTGTCTCATCTTACTGGGTCCAGGTCTAGGAGAGAAAGGGAGAGAGAGAGAAAGAGAGAGACAAAGAGAGAGAGAGAGAGAGAGAGAGAGAGAGAGAAAGGAGAAAGAGAAAGAGAAAGAGAAAGAGAAAGAGAAAGAGAAAGAGAAAGAGAAAGAGAAAGAGAAAGAGAAAGAGAAAGAGAGAGAGGATACTTTCATAAATCTGGGTCTAGCAGTGTGTCTCATCTTACTGGGTCCAGGTCTACAAAATTCAAATTTGTCCAGCTGAACCTGGCTTGGGTCTGTTTCCTGTGCTTACCTTCTTCCTGTTGAAGCCTGTAGAAGTGAACCCGCTGTGCCCCACTGGCAAGATGTTCTTCTCCTGGATTAGCTGGCTGGGTCTTGTCCCTAGGCTCTCTGCCAGGAATTCTACTGTTTGGATCTACCCCAGATCTGTCTACTGGAGGAGATTCCAGTGGGTGGAGAGTTTCACACATGGGGCCTGTCCACTGGCTGAAAGGAGGTTCATTTGAGCAGCGGGTGTTGCCTGGTGCACTGCTCTGACTCTCAAGTAATTCATTATGGATGTGATCCGAGATAATTGCAACAGGTAAAATGTACAGACTTTATTAAAACATCTTTTTCTTTCAACTAAGTTATCATTTTGAGCACCCAGGATAGGAGAGACGATGGATATTTAGTAGACTAATAGCTGTATGTTAGAATTTGAAGACTAGAGCCAAAGGTAGTAAAAGACCATTTGTTTCCTTTCATTGGCTCAAAGAATATAAGATTTTGAAAGTCTGAAAAAGTACCATGGTGACGAGAGTCAGATGTTGGCAGTTGTGACCTAAGGTCTGTACATCCAGAAATACTTAGTGCTGAAAGGATATGCAGTATTTTGAGGCTTTCTTTATCAGCTGGCTTCTTTTATCATTTAATATGTAATATCTCATTTGCCAGTTAAAATAAAATCAAACAAGGAGAAAGTGAATATCTCTTTCTGCACATTCCTTCAGCTCAGGTACTTGTTGTACCTGACGGGAAGCTGCATAGCAGGGTGGTTCTACATTTGGAGCTGCCTCCTTGCCTTGGCTTTCTTCTCAAATCCATTTCTAATGGAGCAGCAATGTGATAGATATGAATGCTTTATTAGGCTAGATGGAACTTTAGCCTTGCATGATAGACAAATTTAGTACTTCATTGATAAAAATAATATCTAATTCTACTGTAGCTAAAGTTGGGACACAGGGAAGGAAGGAAGGCTTAAAATAAAATATAGTAGCTGTACTTTTACACAGAGTGCTCTAAGAAGGGAATAGAAGTTACAAATTGAATTGGTGACCCAACGTCACTGCAAACATGCTTGACT
This sequence comes from Ctenomys sociabilis, assembly GCA_004027165.1. Taxonomy (NCBI): domain Eukaryota; kingdom Metazoa; phylum Chordata; class Mammalia; order Rodentia; family Ctenomyidae; genus Ctenomys; species Ctenomys sociabilis. The sequence continues at coordinate 48,356 of PVKA01006701.1, read as the reverse complement.
ATGATATCGACTGAAGAAAGATGTAATATATATATATATATATATATATATATATATATATATATATATATATATATAGACAAATTAGTTGTGTTTTCATTGTGAAATCATTTCCCCAAATTTTAAATCTAGATATTTTTTTTGTTAACAATTAATAGGAAAGTCTAAGTAATTGTGTCATGGGTACTCTGAAAAACAAAGCATAAAATAGATCTACTATATATGGTATATAATATAAATACCATATTACATATGGAATACACATTGTCTATGTACTTCATCTATAGTATACAGTAAATAGCAATATTATCCTAAATGAAGCTTATCACTTTATAAGGGTTCAGGATTTCATTTGAAATTTTCCTATTTGAAGCTGATCATTCAGTCCACCCTTGCATTTGATGCTGAAGCACAGCTTTTAGTTGTGCTAATTAGGCTCTTTGAAACAAACAGCTTGTTTGCTTCCATCCTATCCTGCAAACTAAATATTTTTTATTGCAATAAAGCTTAAAGTTAAATGGCTTTAGGCAACATTGCCAGGACTCAAAACAAGATCTGTTCATCAGAGTGGAAAAAAAGTTCAATAAATCCTGCATAAAATAAAACTCCAAAGACACAAAGAGTTCACCTTTTTGCCAAATGTGGAGAAAACTAACTTTATATTTAAGTACGTATAGTTTATTTCACCTGAACTTACAAATTTATTCACTTCAAGGGCATTATCTCTTTAATAGACTAACAATTTACTTAAATATTAGTCCGACAAGAATGTTTTACTTTGTATTTTCATGGGATATGATTTTTCTTAATTAGCGCACTATAATTTCAGCCTCTTCATTTACAAAATCCATGCTATGATGATTACATTTAGTACATTTGAAAACCTTAAATGTGACTTTCAGTTTTTTATAATGTTGAATTACAACAAATTTCTCAGTGGACTACAAATTTTAAAGTCCATTAAACTTAAATTACTGCATAACACCGCAAAAGAAGAATGAAAGATTTTGGTCAATAATAATAACTGACATAGAGTTTACATGAACCTAAATGAAGGAGGTGGATTTCCCAACATACAGATATATCTTTAGTGGAAAGTTTAATATATGCTAAAATTCTTATTAGTATATATTTGCAATAGATAATAATGTCATTCTTTGGGGGAAATGATGCATGGATTTTATGTATGTTTCTATGTGTGTCATCCTGCACCACCAGTCTTTACCTTCTGCATCTTTTGGTTCCTTTCCAATTAAAAAATCTTCCTCTTTCTTGTTATTTATCTTTTGCTTTGCTCTTTCATTTATGATACCATGAATTTCTTAATAATAATACATTGTACTGCATTCATTATTGCTGGTCCGATATATCTCACTTAATATTATAATCACTGGGTCGGGGGAGATGGCTCAATACAATAAATGCTTCCCTGGCAAGGGTAAGAGCCTGAGTTCAATCCCCAGTTCTGCCAAAAAAAAAGTATAATCTCAAGGTGCTCCATTTTCCTACAAATGACTCAAATTTATTCTTTATCTCAGTCTATAATTAGCACAATTTCTTTATGCTTTCAGCTGTTGATGGACATATAGGCCACTTTCAGTGCTTGGCTATCATGAATAGTACTGCTATAATACACATTAAATACACTGGATTTGCTATTTTTGTTACTTATTTTAGTCATTTTCCCCATTTTGTTGCTACATTACTCTTTCTTTTCTTTCTTGTATGGTTATTGAAATGAATTATGGCTTATTTTACTTATCATACTATGTTTTAAGCTATGCATACAGTACTAACTTGATTTTCCATGCTTGATTTGCATCATTACCCTTTGGAGTTTTCTTGAAGTTATTATTTTACTTTCTGCCTTATTGAAAATTTAAGTCACTTTTAGTAGTACAAATTGATTCACCATCCTATCTTGGCTTCAGTTATTATCATCTACATTTGATTCACACATACTGTAGAAGTCAGAGTAACTTCCCATACACACTGCTTTGCATTTCTTTTCAAAGATCTGGTGTTATTTTCCTTCAAACTAAAAAAAAACTTCCTTTAGAATATCTTACAGGGTACAAAATCCACTAGTAGTAATTCTTAAAGTTAAATGCTGCATGTCTGTGGTTGTATTTTGTGTTTATGTTTATATATATAATATTGGGCAGACTTTTAATTTAGCACTTAAAATAGCATAGTTTAGACTTCATAGTGTGTTTGTTCTCTTTCTTTTTTGTTCTCTTAAATTTGATATTTTCAATGTTTGGTTTTAGTTTCTGGCAGCATGTAAATTTTGGCGATAATTATTACTTTTATTTTATTTTACTTTATTTTGGTCTGTTTTAAGAATTCATTAAATTTGAGAATTTTTGTTTACTTGTTCTTATTACTGTTTAAGGTGAGTCAAAATTATAAATTTATACACTGATTTATTTGTAGAATTGACTTTAGAATGGCCCATCCTTCTTCAAATATTATTGTTGTGGCTAACAAGCTTTTATTTTCTTTATTTGGTTGTTACAGGGTCTCACTACACAGCTTAGATTCATAGTGATCCTCCTGTTTTCAGCCTCCCGAGTGCTGGGATTACAGACATGCACCATCATGCCTGGGCTTTGGCCAGCTCAGCCTGCCCTTGGGGGTGGGGCTGGCGTGATATGGGTACCCAGCTGATTGAACCACGGAAGCTGAGCTAGCCTTAGCTAGCCTAAGCAAGCACTTAGTTCCTTGAGCTATCTTGCTGGCCCCAACATGCTTTTAATTGATTTGCCCATGGAGGCCAGATACAAAGATAAGCAAGTTTACTAGCTGGTAATCAACACCCAGCAAAAGATATGGCACTGAGCCCAAAGGCGGATCCAGGGATTAAACTCATGCCCTTATGCCAGAGAAGCACTTATTCCACTAAGCCATCTGCCCAGCTCCTTAAACCAGTTCTGTTATACCTGACCTAACTGTAAGCCCCAAGAGGAGTAGGAAAAGGAAAGCAAGGACAGTCAACTTGAAGTTGGTGGAACCTTTTTCTTAGGCAATCTCTGCAACTGGTAGTGGTCTTAGCACTGATGGAGTTGTTTCCTTGAGCAGTGTGGGCTAGGTTCCAGTCCACCACTTGTCAGTAGAATGAATAAGCTCTGAAACTTTAAGAGTACTGGGAATGGTCAGTATGACTTAATAAGAACCCCTTACCCGATCTGGAGGCATTCATCTTTCTAATCCTTGATCAATACTTTGTCCCAGGCTGGAAAGTAAGAAAGCATGGGCAAAGGGTGGGTTGGCTGGCATTCTGAGACAGTCCATTGCAGTCATTTGAGGACCCAATGGAGTACTTTCATCTTGAAATGAAAGTTGAGTGACCCAACTTCTTGGAGGCCCTTCATCATGGGCATCAGTGGGGGAGCGATCTGAACATAATCTCAACGGGTGTGAGGCCAACTGTGTGCTGTTGCTCCAAGGCAAAGACTTCATATCTCTTATCTACAGAACAGCTCCAAAGTTTAGGTATACAAAAATATCAATGGAGCATCTCTGCCATTTTCCAGGTGAGTAAGTTTGCTACATTATGTAACCTAAAGTGTTCCCTTTGGGAAGCAACACAAGCTCTCCTGATAACACCTACTGCACATTTTTATCAGTTCTCCAATCTGACTTAGCCCCTTTTGACTCTACTTCAGAATAGTGTCGCTCCTTCACAGAAGGCATCACCCTTTTGAGAACTGTGCCCTCCAAATTGGTTGCCTGTTTAGCTGCCAGGTCTGAAGCATGTTTACCTTAGGCATCCAAAGAGTCTCCTGTCTGATGGCGGGGATGATGTACAACGGCCACATTTAATGGCACCTATACTGCTTGATGTGCATGTTTGATATCTTTTCCACCTGCTGTCAGAAGCTCTCTTTCTCTGTGGAAGGCATGTGGAAGGCAGACAGAGTATGGTGGGAATTGGTATAGACATTGATTCATAGGTTCCTTCATAATTCCAAGGCCCAGGCAAGGGTTACAACTCAGTCTTCTTGGCCTAAGACTCATGGGGAAGTTCCTTTAATTGGACAGCTTGATCTATTATGACAGTGGTTGCTCCCACCTTCCAGATTCCATCTACTAGCACGCTTCTGCCATCTGAGAGCAGAGTTAAATTAAATTCATAGCATGGCGAATCTTGGAGGTCTGGCATTCTAAGCAGGCATCTTGATTGATTTGGTGCAGTCACGTTCAAGTGGCTCCATGCATGTAGGTATAAATGAGGCTGGATTGAGTGCCTGGATGACTTTTATGGTTATCTTAGGTTCTTCCAGAAGGATCCACTGACATTGGGCCAGCCTGGTTCCTGACAACCTTTTGCTGGTTCAGTAGGGTTTCAACAGCACGGGAGACATAAACTTCTAATGTCTGTCCCGATGTTAACTTGTCAGCTTCTTCTACCAGGATGGCAGTGCAAGCCATGGCCCATAGGCAGGGAGGCCAACATGCCACCACATATCCTAGCTCTTGGACAAATATCCCATGGAACAATATCAAGTTTCCAAAGTATGGGTCATGATGACCCAAGTTATACCTTCCTTCTCTTGTACACAAAATTGAAAAGGCTAGGTGACATTCAGGAGAGTAAAGACCAGGACACCCAATAACTCTTCTTTGAGAGTGTGAAATGCTTGATGTGGCTTGGGACCCTAATGGCAGACCTTTCTTTCCTTTAAGCACCTGATATGAGAACTTAGTGATGGCTGCAAAATTAGGAATCAAGAAGCTACAATGCCCCGAAGCTCCCAGAAACTAACGTCCTTTCTCAAGCTTGGCTCCTTGGCATCAAGCATATGAATCTCATGCTTAAGTATGACCACAGACATAGGTCTTTGTCCTGGGCAATTGATATATTTGTCCTGGAGCAGGCCTGACAGTTTTTCTGTTCCTGAGTGGCACACGTCTTTTGTCTCAGCAGTCAAGAGTAGATGTAGCAATAAAACACAAGGATTTTCTTAACTAACGGGCACCATGTCCATGGACAAGCCTTCCCCAGAAACTGTGAGAGAGTTCTTAAATCCCTGGTGGAGCTTTGTCCATGTAAGTTGGCACTTATATCATACGTCAAGTTCCTCTTACTCAAAGCAAATTATTCCTATGACTCCCAAAACAAGGGATTAAAAAGAAGGCATATTGTAAATCTGTGTGCCAGGTCTCAGCTGAGGGAAAGAGGCTGAGAAAAGTATAGTGGTTTTGGATAGTGAGATGCAAGGTGATGACTGGTGTACTGATAGCGCACACATCTTGAATCAGGTGATATTCAGTGGTCCCCAGCTTTTGGCCAGGCAGGAAAGGGGCATTGTGAGGGGACTTGCATTCCTGAAAAATTCCAGCCTCAAGAAACCTACGAATATGGGAATTAATCCTTGTCTATCTTCCATGGATATTCAGTATTGTTTGAGATTGGCCATGCATGTCTCATCAGCTTGATGGCAATGAGGGAATGTGAGCTGCTAATTCCAGGCTATTGTCCTAAACCCATACCAAGGGGGAACTGATGAATCAAAAAAAGTAGGAATGGAAGGATCTTTCTCCTCATGGAGGTAGAATTCCTCATCCATGGGTATGGTCACACTGAGAACGTGGGTTAGGCAAGTTCTCTCACCAAGAGGGTGGCTTCCTATGGTGTGAAGGAAATCTGGACAGGGGTTCTTGGCTCAAAGAAGGAAAAGCCAGTCAGGCACCTGCAAAGAAGAGTGATTAACCAATTGTCAACTTAATTGAACCTGCTAAGGCTCATAAAACAAATAGGTGGAGGTTTTCCCAGTAGCTCTTTGGATATGTGCTTTCCCTTTAGTGGCTGACAGCTCCACCAAGGTAACCACAGAAACCTCTGCCCCAGTGTGTATTAGGAACTTAACTGGCCTTCGCCAGTCTGAATTGTCTGCTGTTTCTAGCACCAAGAGTTTGTCTTTGTCTTTTTTTCTGCCTGGGCAGCTCAGGGCATTCTTCTGCAATGTTTTATTTTATTTTTTCTTAAAATAGGCACAATGATCAGAATCTATGGGGAAAACCTCATAAATATGATCTGGCTTTTGTCCCTTTATGTCTCTGGCTTACAAAAAGCTGACACCAAAAGCTTAGCTTGGTCTTTCTGTCTCCTTTTGCATAGACTATTTGTGCCACCTCTACCAGTTGGGACATATTCATTTTTACAAACCTATTTTCTGTAGCCAGAATGGGGATTTTTGCAGTAAGACTTCATCTATAACTTTCTGCTTATCCTGTTTCTTCCCCACAGTCTCCCTCAAGCTGTGGTCTTTAGTCACATTCCATATTCTAGCCCTCCCCTCTGAAGTAAAAGGAGTGAATGAGTCTTGCTGGCAATCATTCTCAGTGGACCAATGTGAAAACTGCTTCAACTAGAGTAGTTAGGGCCAGAGTTTGCACAGACAAAGGTAGGTTTTGAGCTTTCCAATCATGTAGGTTTCTAGTAATGAAAAGGAAAAACATCATTACAGACCATGTCTATCTCTTTTGCCTAGCAGTCAGCACCTGGATGAATAGTAGGAGGGACATGGAACCCATAGACACTGAATGCCCAGAGGTGGAGCCTGGCCCTGCCTCCAGTGATGGCTGTTGACCAGCGAGCCCAGCATTCTCACCAGGTATGGTAGGATGGGAATAACAAGGAGTAGGCCATAGCAGCATGCTTACCCTCTTTTGGGGCACAGGGTAGGACTCTTAGTCACTGCTGTTCAGGGTGTTGTTTTCCTTTTAAAAGCTGGATGTTCTCAGGGGATTCATATGCTCACATCTATACCCAAGGAAGAAGAACTTGGATTGTAGTCAACCAAGAATCAACATAAGGAAATTGCTCAGGGTCTCAGGCTTATCCGTAACCAAATTCCAGATTTTCACAATTAACTGAGGGTCTACAATGCCTTCCAGTTCCAAAATGCAGCCATTACAGTTTGTATAATGTTCTCAGTCTCTGGTCTCATCTTCACCCCATAGTCATTTTGAATCTGTCAAAGTTTTTAATCTTACATTCCAAGGCAGTGGAATGTCTGTTATTCCTGAGCCTACTTTACAAAGAGTCCACACAAAGAGGCTACGATGGTGATGCTGCATGTAGCAGCAGCAGTTTCTTATCCAACTCTTCACCCATGGTGGTAAAGGTGTCTGTGAGTTCCATGGTCTCTGACCCAGGGTGGTGAGGGTGACAAGTTCCTGAAATTGTGGGCACAGGTAAGGATATTCAAATGAAAAACAAGGCTCTCAGAAACCTGACCATTCGGTTGTCAAAAAAATGGTTACTGGAGACATCAGTGGACTTCCACGGCCTTGTAAACCTGGCCTAGGTGGGTCAGGACAAATGATTACTGTGTACAAGCGTCAGGCTCACAAATTTTAATTTTCAAAGTTTGGGGGAAGAAAATCCCTGAATGAGCCAAAAGCAAAATCTATTTCACCAAATATGCTTGGGAAGCCTTGATTGTTTCAATCCACAATGCTCAATCTCTCTCCCTAGCTTGTAGTCCAGGAGCTCCTGGACTACAAGCCAAAGTGCCAGCAGTCTTCTGGATCAGAGTCAGTCAGTGCCTCCCTGGAGAGGCAATGTGCGGGAATCTCTCTGAGTCTTCCAAAGGTTGTGGCAAACATATTTATTCTTCTGAGTCACCCAAGGATGCCAGATGCAGAGACAAGTTCATTAGCCAGCAGTCAGTTCCCTGCAAGGCATCTGGCACTGATCCCAAAGACCAGGAGGGAAGAATATTGAGATAATTTTAGCTCCAGGTTTAAATGGGATGGGTAGGTTTTTTCTGATGTGGTTTGGTGCAGTTACAGAAATATTCATTGCAAGCATGGGCTTAGCTTGTGACAAGGAAACAAAGGTGATGATGTTTTTCATAGAAGTGAATGGTACTTTCTGCTGTGGTGGGGTACATATTGCATTTGCAAGAAACATGAACTTAAGGAAACAAAAACTTAAGCATTAAAATGGTACTAGAGTATAAAATGGAATAGATTTGGTTCCCTTTCCCATATCAATTTTATGCCACTTTCATTCACATGCTTCTAGTATATTCTGTCTCTGTCTCTCCCTCTCTCTTTCATTGTCCATAGTTAATGATATATATAAATTATATTTAAAGAAAAACAATACACTATACTTGGAAAGTTAAAGCAACATTGATAATGTCAACATCTGGACTGGATTGGACTCTATAGATGTACAACTTACAAGTCAGCCAAGCATTTAGGAAAAATATATAGCTATTTTCTGCTCCTCCACTGCAGTTCTTTCTTTTGTATGATTTCCATCTTTACCTCAGCTTCTTTTCTCTCCAAAACCGTAGTATCTTCTTATTCCTGAAATATAACCACTGAATTCTGCTTGATACTCTAAAACCTTTACTTTAGTGAGTATGTTTAAGTATGAATTTTCATAAATACAAATGTTAATTAACTTTTTTCTATTGTATTTATCCTTTACTTTTTGCCTATTTTTTTCTTTCCTCAAAGATGCATATGTGTGTGTTGCTTAATATGTTTCATAATAAGTTATGATTTTATGAAGAAATCTTGGTACATTTAGTCAGTTTTGGTGCCCAAAATATTTTCCTTGAGATAATAACTTAAAAGGAAAGAGCATCACACTTGGATCATAGTTCCAGAGGGTTCAGTCCACAGTTGGTTGGTTCCATGGCTATGGGACCAGTGGTAAGGGCCACCATCAATACAAAGAGCAGAGTTGTGCCACTCATGGGAGTCAGAAAGCAACAAGGGAGAAAAGGAAGTGTCAGGGCCCCATATCTCTTCCAAGCATTCACCTCCAGTGACCTCACTTTCTTTTGATCTCAGCCCTGCCTCTTAAATGCTCTACCCTCTTCCAGCAGCACCTCAAAGAAGTCTTCAGGATCAATTCATTAGCCCACAAGGCCTTTTGGGCAAGTTTGTATCCAAAACATGCCCCAGATGATTTATTAAAACATTCATTATGAGGTAAAGAAATGATGGAGGGCTGGCCAAATAGCCCAGCAGATTAAAGCACCTGCCAACAGGCTCAGAGACCTGAGGTCCAATCCCTGGGTATGTGGTGCCAGCCCTGACCCTGGGGTGAGCGGAGACAGTAGTTAAGACTGGGTGTGGTGGTGCATCCCTGTAATCCCAGCATGTGGGAGGCTGTGAAGAGGAGAGTCACTGTGAGTCCAGTTACTACGAGTCCTGAACACCCTGTAGACCTTTCCCTAAAGTAGGGAAAATAAATAAAATTAAGAGATGATGGGATATTTTCATGTCAATGACTGTATTATTTGGCATCCCAACAATAATCTACCTGTCTCAGCCTAAAAGGTGTGGGGATCATTGGCATTTGCCACCACATCTGGCTTGCTCATTATTAATGACTAAACTAATGCTGTAGACTTCAGCTTCAGCCTCACATTTGTATCCTCTGAGAATCATACTAACTCATCATAATAGCCTCTTAGACTTCTAAACTTAAATGTAGTCACCTAAAGATTGGCATTTAAAACTTGTCATTTTTTCCTAAAATTTATAATCCTTAAATGTGTAATTGGTCTTTTTATTGTCATAGCACTGGTAAATTACTTTATAATCTTTCATGTGATTTCATCTAATTTCTTTCCTACTAATTCCTCTGATTACATTCTTGTTTATTTTTCTTCTTTAATTCACACTAGAAAGTGAATTATAAGCTGAATATGCTGCCTTTCTTAAATACCTATCCAGGTTTATCTTTTTTATTTTCCTTCAATATCAATTTTTTTTCAATTTTTGAATGTCTCATGGTATATATCAAAATATCCCTAAAAGCCCCAAGAGATCATAAGTGGGGCCATTGGAAGATTCTCAAATTATAGACATATTATAGCTTACTGGCGGTTGCCAGGTACAGCCCAAGGAAGAGAGGACTCCCTGTGCTTGTGGTTACAACGGGTTTACCTTCCCACCCAGCTTGTGCCTTCATTGCTTCCTATCCACCATAAAGACAGGCGTGTTTTTCCCCCACATCATCTATCTCCTTCATGCTATTTAGTGAGCTGTAGAAACATTTACAAATCATAAGCCAAATTTACTTTTCTACCTTTAAGTTATGAGTAGCAGGTGTTTTTCCCAGCAAAAGGCTGAATGATTAACATAAGTAACAATAATTCCTGTTCCCAAATAGAATGTAATATAAGAGATTTTTCATGTGTTTTCATTCTCTACTTCTTCTTGTGTCTTGAAACATTTTCAGTGTAACAGTGTTTCCAAAAGCATTATGGAAAGTGCAGTATTTTTAGTTTTTCACCTTTTTTATTTCTTTTGAATATAGACATACATGAAAATAATGTGAACATGGATAAAATTTTAATAAACCAGTTTTGATGACAAGGGAGTAGAATAATAAAGAATGAGAACCAAAACCTTGGATGTTGCACATACACCCACTTATCTAAAATTGATGATTTAGGTCTTACTTGAATTAGTGTTCCCATTGAATACCACGTACCACGGACTCCTTTATCATTTGCCATATGCTATGTAATTACACTAATGTTGGAGTATGCTATGAATATGCTGCAAATTAACAAATTTCTTGTTTCTGGACCAAAAATGAGAAATTAATTTGGTAAATGTCAAGTTCAGTTCATGTCAAGATGTTTTCGGTGTCATAATGTATCATGAAAGATTTAGCAGATATGTTCTCATAAATAGATCAGTTTTGGGCAGCAGCTGCTACTCTCATTCTTTCATTTGGTAGATTCATTCCACCTGACTTCAGAGAAATTGCTAAGAAGATGTTTTCATACTCTGAACATGTTTTTATTTCCTTTGCTCAATTCAGTTAGAGTAACTAGAGGAAAAGGGAATATTTTTCTGTTCTCATCTTCAATTGAAAATAACTACTATACTGGATTTACTCATCCAGCAATAATTAGAAAATAGGCCAAAATTAAATCTGTGTTCCATTAAGGTGCATTTTAATGTAAATGATTTCTATAAATATCATGATTCATTCAGAATAAATTAGTACTTTATATTATTTTAAAATCTAACAAAAAGATGAATATCAGCAGTCTACACTTTCTCCACTGGTATTCTAAGCTACATATATTAAAACTGATGTGCAGAGAAAAAACAGACTATCACACTCAAAACCAATAGACTTCTAAGTATATTGTCCTGGTTCCCTATTGAATAAAATATGTAGCCTTAATTTTTCAGCATTTTACATTTTCCTTTCATAGATACATGTTTGTTACACTTTCCTGCTGTAAAACTCTTTCCATGATAAGATCAGATTTATCTTTTTTATGTAAGCTATTTTATTTGAATAAATTTTATGTCTTAGAAAATATATATATTGGCTCATTGCTTTTAATTAGTCAAAATTTCTTTCTAACTCAAAATCTGCATCTCTTTTGTAAGTGTAACATACACCAAGACATTCGCATCGTAGTGGTCTTGCTTGCCAGACATTTTGTAACAACTGGACTGTGAATAAGTAAGACAATGCAATATCTAAATGTGACCATTAGATTAGTGGATCAGTTGATTTACTTAGGTTATTATCTGTAAAGTTTATAATAAGATCCCATTGTCTCTGAAAATTACAATAATAAGCAAACAGTATCTGGTTCCTAATACAAATCTAAGCATTCAATACCTTGTGATTCCAATCTTTGTGAGTAACGTTTGTGAGTAATCTTTGTGAGTCAACTAATTATCTTTCTATTGTCTTTTGCAGTTGTGGCTGGATTGAGGGAGAGGCAATATTCTGTTAATATATAAAACATATGCTTCCCTTTATTCCAAATAGAAGTAATTCATGAAATCCTGTTGTTATTTAACACTGCATTATCATATTAACCTCTGATCTAAAGCTGCATCTATAATCATTTCTGGTTTGGATAATTTAATTCCCATATAAAAGTTTAAGTGTTATTATTACTATCTTTTTCATGTGTATTGAGAAAATATTTATAGAATATCATTTCTTTTTCTCTCAAATCATTTCAAAGACTCCAGGGACCCAATAATCTTTTCAGGAGATTAGTCTAAATATTACAGCTCCAGTGATCCAAATAATCTCTTTGGGGAATTTCCACCCTCAATTTAATTTTCTAAAACCAACATAGAATTTCCCTTAGAGAACATTTTTATAACAGAGATTTAAAACCATGCAAATATATGAAATCATGTAAATTTTCATGTTTTAAGGTTGAACATTAAAGTCAAAACATATATTTCTTTGTTCCAAATCTGTCTTTATTCTTTGATTTTTATGTTTAATGCTTCAACTTGTAAATTTATCACTTAAATTTACCCCTACAACACTGGCATTGAATATGAAATACAAATTTCTGGCAAACCCTCAAGACACATTCTGCAACAAATTCATGGGATGGAGAGCCCTCAGACATTAAGACTGATGGTGATTCTTTTCCAGGAATTAAAAAAAAAATACAGAAAGGATGTAGGCATAGCACTGTAAGGCTCCTTGTTCTGGCATGAAAGACAAGCACAGGTGAAAGTAACTAAACCGTTTATTGTTTCACAAAAGAGGGCTGCCAAGGAGAAGCTAGAGACCCTGGAGAGGACACAGAAGGTGGAGCATTTACTGCATTGGACTAGGGGTAGAGCTTTCAGGGGAATGCAGTGCAGTATCAGGCACTTCCTGGGGGAGGCTGGGCGTGCTTGCTGAAATCAAAAGAGGAAGTGCACGGTTAACTCTGTGTAAGAGAACACAGGGCAATCTAGGTGCTGCCGGTCCTCAGAGGTTTTGATATCTGCACGCACCATGCTGGCTTACATTTGATGATGCATCAAATATTGTACTAAAAGAAAATATCTGAGTGTATCTTTGCTTCTTTTCACAAGACAAGCTAGAGAAATCCTCTTGAAATGTGGAATGTTTACTTTCTTCAGGTGATACAAATGTATTTAATTTAGACAATGTCAATAAAGTGATCTCAAAAATAATGCAGGATATGAGGTTACTGCTCTGAAGACAAAGATTCTTTTTCCACTTTTTAATAGAGAATAGAAAATGGTAAAAAAAATTGATCTATTAGAAATGATACAGAATTTCAATGAACAAAATAACAAGAATTAAACCATGATTGTTATAATGCATAATGTTGTCTTTAACTTAGATTACCAGAAAGAAGCATGAAAATTGGAAAAGAAGGAATTTTCAAACAATAAAATTTCAAGCATTAACTGCTTCTTGCAATAGATCAGCAGATATCAGTAGTACAACTATTCGAGCTATCCTGTATATATACCAAGTATATATTTTCCACTTCCTTATTTCTTTTGTCCTTTTCCTCATCCCAGTTCTTCCTTCTCTTTGAATAGATTCTTTATCTTTTACAGCATCCACTGTAACTTCAGATGTTATTTACTCTTTCAGGCTCTTACACTCGGAAGACAATGTGATGCTTGCATATGTGGTTCTGATGTGTTTCACTTAAGAGTACGGTGCCTAGTGGCATCCATTTACCTATAAAAGGCTGAACTTTGCACATGTTTTTAAACCTGAGTAACACTTCATTGTGTAAAACTACAACATTATTTGTATCCATTCCTCAGTTACTGGACATACGGTTTATTTGCAAGATTTAGCTATGACAAATTGCATGCATAAATATGTGTGCACATGTATCTCTGTGGCATGAGGTGCTTAGTGTTTCTGAACAAATATCAGGAGAGTAATAACTGGGTTGAATGAGACTACCAGTCCTAGCTTTCTGAGGAATCTTTACACTGATTTCCATTGTAGTTGTACAAGTCTACACTCCTACCAATGGTGAAGAAGTTTCCTTTTCCCCACAGCTCTCCAGCATTTGTTATTGGTTGACTTGATAATAGCCATTCTTTCTGGGACTAGATGAAATCTCAGTGTTCTTTTATTTTGCATTTCTTGAGTGACCAATTAACGTTGAATATTTTTTCATATATTTATTTATCATTTGTATGTCTTTATCTCAGAAGTGTATATTTACCTCAAATGCCCATATTTGGTTTGAGTCTTTGAATTTGTGGATCCTGATTGCTTTTTAAGTTCTTAATATCTTCTGGATAGCAGTCCTCTGTCTGAAGGACAGGTGGCTCAAAGTTTTTCCCAATTTGTGGGTTTTCTTTTTGGTCTCTGGAAATTCTTCACTGCACACACAGAAATTTTAAAAAAGAAGAGATCTCAGTTGTTGATTCTTTGAAGTCTTTCCCATGCAGTTTGGTTTACATCTATGTCTTCAAGATTTCTACCTCCTTTCTCTCCCATTAGATTTTGAGTATAAGTTTTAATATTTAAATTTTGTATCCATTTTGAGTACAGTTAGGTAGACATGTGTTTAATTTAAACCACTGCATTTGGAAAGTCAGTTTTTCCAACACTATTTACTGAAGAAGCTGCTAGTGAACACATTTGGCCCCTTTTTCAAAGATAAGGTGGCTGAGTTTATTTGTAGTAGTTTTTGCATCTTCTATTCTGTTCCATTGATCCTTGGGTCTGTATTTTTGCGGTATAGTGTTGATTTTATCACACGAGTTTCATAATTATGGTTTCGAGTCAGAAATTTTAATTCCTCCTGTTCTTTGTAGCACAGGATTGCTTTTTCTATGCTAGGTATCTTCTGCTTCCAGGTGAATTTAAGAATATTTTCTGTAGATTTCTGATGTATGCTAATGGTATTTTAATTAGGACTACACTGAATCTGTGGAATAATTTTGGTAATATGGCCATTTTCACAGTATTGGTTCTTCTGTTTCTTCTTTTTTTTCTTTTCTTTTTTTTTTTTTTTTTTTTTTTTTTTTTTTTTT
>PVKA01006701.1:0-33466 GCA_004027165.1 Ctenomys sociabilis | reverse complement strand
ATTGGTTCTTCCTATGAATGAGCAAGGAATATTTTTTTATTTTCTGATTCCTATTTGATTTCTTTTTTCAGAGTACTGAAATTTTCATTATATAAATCTTTCACTTCTTTTGTTAGATTGATTCCCAAATTTTTTCATTTTTTGGATGTTATTTGAAAAGTATGGTTTCTCTATTTTTCTCTGGGTATGTTTGTTCTTGCTGTACAAGAATGCTGTTGATTTTTGAGTGGTGAATTTGTATCTTGCTGTGCTATTGAATTTGGTTGTTGAATCTACAAGTCTCTTGGCAGAGTCTTTGGAGTCTTCTATACACTTTATCATGTCATTTGTGAATAATGATAATTTCACTTCTTCCTCTCCAATTATTATACATATTATTTGTCTCCTTATCTAATGGCTCTGGCTAATTTTTCCAGAGCTATATTAAGTATTAGTGGAGACTGAGTACATCTTTTTCTTGCTCCTGGTTTCAAAGTGAAGGCTTTCATTTTTCATTTAGTATGTTGGTTTTTGGTTCTTCATGCATGGCGTTTATCAGATTGATGTATGAGGCCCACCTATTGCAATTGTATATAAAAGTTTTTTGTCATAAATGACTCAAAAACTTTGTCAGACGTTTTTCCTACATATACTGAGATCCTCATTTAATTGTGCATTGCACTGTTGATGTGGTTTATTACATTTTATTTATTTCCCTATATTGAACCACCCCTATATTTCTGGAATTAATTCCAGTAGGTCATGATGATTTGCTGCATTTGGTTTGCTAGTATTGTATTTGCTAGGATTGTATTCAGGATATTCAAATCTATGTGTATTCGGGATATTAGTTTATTGTTCTCTTTTTTGGTTGGTTCCTTCCCTCTTTGGTATCAGACTAATACTGATAGCAAATGAGTTTATGAGAACTGCTTCCCTTTTGATTTCATTGAAGAGTTTGAAAACAGTTGGAATTAAATATTCACTAACTTCACAGTAGAATTCAATTGCAAATCTATCAAGACCTGGGCTTTTCTTTATTGGTAAGTTCTTAATTACATTTTCAGTCTCATTGACTGCTTATTGGGTTATTCAGAATTTTTATATCTTCTTGATTCAGTTTTGATAATTATATGTATCTAGGAATCTTTCCATTTCTTCTCTGTTTTCCATCCTGTGAAAGTAAGACTTTGTGAAGTTGGTTTGATGATCTTCCAAATTTCTATAGGGTCTGTAGTGATTGTATCATTTTCATTCCTTCCTGAATGATTTTTTTTTCTTTTTACATAATGTTGGCCAGGGATTTATCAATTTCATTTTCTCTTTCAAGAACCAACTCTTCAATTCATCACGTTTTTGTCATAATTGTGTTAATGTCTGCTCTGCTCTTTATAACTTTCTGCCTTCTTGGGCTTTACTTGATCTGTTTTTTCCAGGATCATTAGGTGCAGCACAAGATTGTGTATTTGGGCTTGTTCCAGTTTTGTGTTGTAAGAATTCACCACAATAAATTTCCCTCTTTAGGCAGCTTTCATTTTGTTGCAACAGTTCACTTGTATCTGCATTTTCACTGGATTGTAAAGACTGTCCAATCTTTTCTCTAATTTCATTGGTGATCCTTTGATTGTTTACTGGGGCCATATTTGATTTCCATTTGTTTATGGAGTTTTTGTGATTTTTGCCAGTATTTTCCAGTTTTATTGCAGACAATATACATGGGATTCGATATTAGATTTTTCATGTCCAATAAGATTTGTCTTGTATAGTTGGGTTCTCCCATGTTTGGTGTTGTTTGTATTTATGACTGTTACTTCTTCCTCTTGTATTTTTCCCTAATCAGTATATAGATAACACACTTCTTGGCAAACAATGGGTTAAACAAGAAATTAAACATTATCTAGCATTCAAGAAAATTCAAACACAACTTGTAGGAATTTGTGGGAGGCAGTTCTTAGAGTAAAAGGGAAAGAAATTTTTTTAATGGGAAGGATAAACTATGTTAAAGAATATATATGCAAAATGATTTGGATGATTGTATGGTTGATTTCTGCTGCTATTTTGAAAGCAGCAGTTAATGTTTAAATTTTTCTTACATCATTTTTTTTTTCGAATTTCATATAACTTGTTCATTATTTTTTTAAATCAGTCTTGCACATTTATATCTGGTGATGTGAATGACTAATTTGAAGATAGCATCATGTAATACAGCAGCCAATGTTAAATTCCTATATTGCTTTGTCTAGTGAAATCTTGTATCATTTCTAATGCTGTTTTATTCTTTATATCTTTATTTTTTAGTCTTCAAAAATTAAAGAAAATAAAATAAATATAAATATATGCATGGAATAATTCTATTTCCTTTGCATTTACTTAAGCATACTCTGTGCTAGTTCATGGTCTATTTTGGAAAATGTCCTGTGTGTATCTGAGAAGAATATATATTTTGATGTTGCTTGGTGGAACCTTCTCTAAGGGTCTAATTCCTTCTTTAGAAGTTTGATTAATTTAATTCCTTTGCTGATATTTTGCCTGGTTGATCTATCTGTTTGTGGCAGTAGAGTGTTAAAGTCACCCTCTACAATTGGGTTATTGTTCATTTGATTTTTCATGTCTGGTAAAATGTCTTATGTAGCTGTGTGCTCTTACATTGTGTGCACACATATTAATGATTGTTATCTCTTCCTCTTTCATTTTTCCCTTAATAAGTGTGTATCTACCTTTTTTTTTTACCTCATTTGATTATTATTGCATCGAAGTTCACATTATTAGTGACCAGAATAATTAAACCTGCCTTTTTCTGGGTTCCTGTCTCATGCAACATTTTTTTTTCATCCTTTGACTTTCAGTGTATAAATTTCCATTTGAATTAAATGTGTTTTTTGTACGCAACATCGTGGTAAATTTTGTTTCTCAATCCACTCTGCCATTTTTCTTCTTTTGATTAGTGGATTGAGGCCATCTACACTGATGGTTATAACTGACATACATATTGGCTTATCTTTGTCACGTTATTTTGATAAGTTCCCTACTTTTCCCTTCTGTTTAATTGTTTGTTCTGTTCATTATTCCTTTTGTTGTTTTTGAAATTCTCTTTTTTGTCATTTTTTGTCTCTTTTTGGAATATTTGCCAATACCCTTTGTAAGGTTGGTTTGATGGTTGTGAGTTTTCAGTTGTTTTTTCTTATGAAAGTATCATATCTTTCCATTAAATTTGGTAGTGTAGTTTTGCAGGTACACTAATTTGTGTTGGAAATTGTTTTCTTCCAGGATATGAAAAACTTTATTCTAAGCACTTCTTCACTTGATGGTTTGTGTTGAGAAATATCCCATGATTCTGATGGGTTTACATTATAGGAGATCTGGCTCTTTCTCTAACAGCTTTTAATATTAGGTTCTTTTGCTCACATTCTGGAATTGTGATTATTATGTATCTGTACATAGATTTATTTTGATTATGCCTAATTAGAATTCTGTCTACCTCATCTAACAGTATGGCAGATTCTTTTCCCATATTTAGGTAGTTTCCTGCTGCTACTTCTGCAAATAGTCTTTTTATATAATTTGTGTTGACCCCTGTTCTTTGACACCTATAAGTCATAGATTGTTTTTCTTTCCATTATCTTGTAGTTGTTGAGTTATTATTTCCTGTTTCCTTGTTATTTTTTCAGGAATCTTTCCTTTTGTGATCACTAGTTGAAATGACCTCTGGAAGGGCTGAAAGTTTTGTTCAAGCTGTTTTGCCAGCTTTCAACTGAATTCTTAGTCTATTGGATATCCATTTGAGTCTGTTGTATCCATTATAATTCTTTCCTGTATTATTCATTTACTATTTTCCTATTGTTTCTGTTATCTATCTTTTTCGTTTGTCTCTTCTTTAGATGTGCTGAACAATTCTTTCACGGTTGTTGTCATTTCTTGTTTATGTGTGAGATGACTTCTGATCTGATTTCTTCTGTAGCCAATTGAACTTTTTTCTTCACTCCAGTTACTACCATTTCAGAAATTTAGGGTGTGTGACTTCTCAGTTCATCTATGTCTTTATGTGCAGGACTTGTTCAGGGTGACCTTGAGGGCTGAGAATTCCTCATTTCCTTCAACATTTTTGAAACTCCCAATGTTCACGAGGCCCAGCAACATCTGTAGGCTTGTTCAGCACTGGAGTCAGCTAGGCTCTTGTGACTTGGGGTGAGGTAGAGTCACTGAAGATACTTTTGTCTGGGTTTCCCACATGTTTTCTAAGATGGCGGTGGTCGCCGTTGATGCTTCAATTCAGAGAGATTCTCACAATGATGGAGAATGGGATGAAGCTCTGAAAATCTGTTGTGATGGTGGGGTGGCCTGGAAGGGCTAAAAAGTGCTATAGTTCTTTGTAGATTAGCTTGTCTTCTGTAATGGTGGGGTTGAGGGCTGCGGCTCAGCAGGGCTTCTACAGTGGTAGAGTGGTGGGGCAGGGCTCACCTTTCCCCCATCCCTATTTAGGGCTCAGCTCACCTTCCATCATAGTTGAGGAGAGGGTTAAATGTGAAACACTCAATGACACAACTGAAAATCAAAAGCATCACCTCATAGCCTCCCTGCCCTTCTTGAAACTCATACATTGGGCAGTATTTGGGTATTTAATAATAAAATGAGAATGGTCATTTGTTCTGTTCTTGAAAGTCATGTATTGGACAATATTTGCAATTTAGTATTAACTCATCATGAAAATGATCATTTGTTACGGAAAACCAGTTCCAATAGACATTTGAAAACTTAAAAGTCCAAAGTGTTAAAAGATATGCTTAGATATCAAAAGTAATAAAGTAAATTTAGAATTTATATTTTCTCTTAGTTTGGATTCTGTAGAATATAGACATTTACATGAAGATTAATACATGGAAATGTGCTTGGTAATTCTCTAATGTTTATTACCTTTGATATAGTGAAAAACACTGAATTTATTATAATGAAGAGTTAATATAGAATGCAGTCCTTTTATCTTACATTGATCTCTCTGTCTGCAGTGGCTTTCAGAATTAAATCTAGTTGAAGCAAGGAATATGACCCATAAGCCCTACATGGATCTGTCACTGGACTTACACTGCACATTCGGTAATGGAAAAAGACACAAGCTAGGAGGAGTCCTCAAGTTAATGATTCTCAGAGTATCTCTCAGGCCACAGCATACAGTCAACACCCTTGAATGGAAACATGAGTACCTTAGTATTAAAAATAAATCTGGGTTATAGGGTAGAGCAATTGTTGCTGTTTGCTTCCTGTATTGATCTAACTCATTGACTCTTCCCTAGAACACCCAAGCAAACTTTGGGAAGGCTTAACCGACTAAAATAAAGAAGAAATGCTATTGTTTTCTTTCTTCATGTTTGGAGGAAGTGAAATTATACCTTTTATATCTCTCTTGTTCTACACAGGAGTCCACCAATCCCAGGTTAGCATATTTTAGGGATGTGGATAGTTACAGAACTTTACTGACACATTATTGTAAACATAATCCCTGAAAACAACAAGCTTAGAGGACAGAAGTATGAAATCAGGTTTCTGCAGATGGTCAAATCTGGCTCCTTCAGCTGCCTCCTCCTGGTCACTTTTCCTTGCCCATTCCTTGGCTTGCAGAAGTTTAACTTCAATCTCTTTCTCTCCCTGCACATGAACATCTTCCTGTTGTTTCAGTGTTTAGATTTTACTCTGAATTTAGGACCCCTCTCATCCACTATGGTATCATTTTTCTCTTTTTAAAATGACCCTGCAAAACCTCAATTTTCAATTAAAGTCCTGTTCTGCGGCTCCAGTGGACCTGCATTTTGGGAGGATGCTATCAGTCACTCTATTCTTCTCTCTCCATAACCTTTCTATAAGTCATATTTTTCCCATATACAAAGCTCATTCCTTCAGTTCACAATTTCTGAAATTCTCAGTGCATCCAAGAATCAGCTGCTATCCTGTCTCCTCTGAGTATAATTCAGAAAAATCCAGTAATTTTTATATAAACATTTTAAACTGTGTGTAAGTCATTAACTGGCTATGATGCACTTTCCAAAAATAATTTTGCTCATATTTGGAGCTACAAAGACAGAAATGAGTAGTTTCCAAAAATATAATAAATGCTAGTCATCGTACACGCCTACAGTCTCAGGATCCTAGAGGATGAGCCAGGAGGATTCCCAAGTGTTTGAGGCCAGCTTGGGCTACATAGTGAGTTCAAGTTCAGCCTGAATTACAAATCAAGACCATGTGTCAAAAATAAGCCATAATGGAGCAGTTATAAGATAAATGTTCATATTCCTCAAATAAGAGTTTAGAGCTAATAATTTTTTATAAAGTTAAAAAAGGAATGTAAGACCATAACCACTCCATGTGTGGTACTTTTCAGGGCCATTTTCAGCAATAAAAGGTGGGAAGTTAAGGTCATATTTCTCCTTTAATAAGAATCAGTCCTGCTTTAAAATAAGTGATTCCACATTCAGTATTTTTTCAGATGTAACTTTGTGCAACATACAAGTACATATCTCGATTGCCCATAGGTTTTTTTTCCAGCCTTGTGGAGATAAGAAATATCAATTCCAACATAAATTTTACATTTCTTGTTGTGCAATGAATAATACATTTTTGGTGTCAGTTTTATCACATTTTCATTCAGTAATGGAGTAACATAAAATTGTGCATGTGCTTTATATTAGCTTCTATTTCCTTCACATTATTAACTCTGGCAGTGCTAGTGCTATCATATGTAAGATTTCTAGTATGTCCAGTTAGCCTATATAATAGCCTACACAATTAATATATTGATAGGTTTCCTGGCTGCATAATTGTTTTCTCAAAGTTAAGTCTTCTCTTTGAGTGAGGACCTAATTGCACATCAGGCGGTGATTCTCAAATAGTTCTTTGACATAAATAATCTAGACTTGCTTAAAACACTAAAGGGTGATTAGTATATTCTCTCTGTGCGTGTGTTATTGTATGTGTGTGTACATGCACATGAGCATACACAATACTAGTGGATACTTGTTTATAAGATATAAGAATATTTTTATGCAAGGCATGTGGTGAGGAATTAAAACAGTAAAATCTTCATTGTTGTGTCGATTAGAATTTTAGAAATCTCCCAAGTCTGCCCTGCTTCATTATGATATATAGAAACTAATAAACTGTGAAGTCAACGAACCTCAATTGCAGAAATTTCAACAGATGTTCTCTATGGGTTTTCTGACTAGTATGTATATAGTTTAGAGCTATTAATTTTTTAAAGTTATTGGAAAACAGAAATCTACATATTAATTTTATAAGGAAGAAAACTTGGGTGTACTGTGCTAGCCACAGAAACTGGGCATCTGCAATCCCAGTGCTGGGAAACCTGAGACAGGAAGATCATTATGAGTCCAACCTTTGAAGGAAGACCCTGTAGCAAATAAAAATAAATAAATAATTTTTTTTCAAAATGTACTTTTTTTCAATATGATACATACTGGTAACTTTCTACAGTGGAGTTCACTTCTGAAAATAGTATATTACAATGGTTTTTCTTTTACTTAACTTGTAAATTTATTTCAAATCTCATACATTATCTAAGAAGTCTCTTATTTTTTGTTTTCAGCCAGCTTTCTATTCACAGATTCAACATGGAAGATACTAAGGACTGACTGATACTAGTAAGATAAAGAAATGCAATAAATAAGGATAATGAAAAATACCTGACATTACCTAGAGATGTTAGGTAGTAAATGAATAGCTACTAACATCTTTATTCTCTATTTTTCAATTTTTATAAAGTTTTAGATAATAATATATAATCTGTTAGATAATAATATTTAATCTGTAAGGAACAAAAGCAGCTCAAGGCACGTTTGAGGATGATGACTGGCAGAATAAAGAGAGGAAGTTTTGTTGCCATAGTATGTATATACAGTACTTTGAAATGTTCAACATAATGGTAAGAAAAGGTAGACTGCTGTGCAGAAACACGCTTTGCATCAGCTCTTATTGGTAGCACAACTTGCAAAATGATGAACTTCCTACACAAAAACCATTGACTGAATTTGAATCATAGTATTTGCTGTTCACTCTATTCCAGGAAATGTTAAAACAAGGCAGATAGAATAATGAAGAAAAGCAGACACTGTGACTATACAGCTTCATAAAATTTTGATCATTAATCTAGGATAAGATATGTATTTTGAGTGAATTTACATCTCTTAAAGATTTCCCTATTTTCCTTATCTAAGTAATATATAACATGGAAACAAATATGCATAACCAATTTAGCAGAAAATTGTTGAGATCACTTTGGTTGTTTTATCAAGTACATACTCTGTATTATTACAGAGTTATTACTACAGGTTAAGAGTTATTCAGGAAAGAACTCAGTGCCAAGTTTCTCTGTAGCTCAAAAAAAATTGATATTGAAGTATGTTGCCTGTTTATCTGTACTTAATCTTTAAAATCAACATAGTGCATTTCATAACATCACAAGGAAAACATAATTATGAACTTTCCATTTGTCTTCCCAAGTTTTGTCCCTAAAATGTTAATTATATTCTCATCATGTGATTGTTTACTTTTTGGCATACATTTCATATTTCCTATCATCAAATCAACTCTAATATAGAAAGTTAAACCAAAAACAATATTTTAACATGAACATAAGGAATTGTATATGTTAAATGATTTTACTTTTTGTCTAATTGACATATTAATTTCTTGCAACTTTGAGGTAAATGCATATTTTATATGTATTGTTTTATTTCCAGAAATGCATGATTATTTAATTGTTTTTGTTTACTATTTTCCAGATATGACTTCAATTATTACGTAAGACAAAACACTTTCTTTTATTCAAATTTAATATTTGCATAAATAATTTATATAAATAGCCCATGTAACCAAGGAAGAGTTTTGTTGCCTGGCTTCTTATATGGCACTGGCATTTAGTATTTCATCATTTTTGCATTTTGTGATGTTTGGAATAGAACACCTCACTCCTTTCTGTAGTTTTGAAATCCATCGCTCTTAAAATGTGCCTCTATATCACTATGAATATGGGCTGCATAATGAGACCCTGTACCAAAAAAAAAAGAAAGAAAGAAAAATCTAAAAGGAAAAGTGCCTCTATGATGACTTCTTAGTGTCTCTATGAATAAATATTATCCCATGATTTTAAGGAAAAGTAGTTAATGTAAATGCTAATTTTTTGAAATTAAATACACAGTACTAGAATATTTACTCAAAAACATTTTTACATAATAAATTTTAATTTTGACTATGTTGACTTTATCCTTGCAATAACCACTTGCATTTGATATTTCAAACTACAAGCAGTGAATGATGTAAACATACTCAAATTGTTGACTTCTGTATGAAAAATGTTAACAGGTTTGATGTGGCTGCAGAGAAATTAGTATTGGGAGACTATCATATTTTTTCAAAGCACTTTTCAATTTCAGTGTAGTTTCCATTGTAAAATATACAAACATAGTGATATATTGCCAAAGCAGTCGTCCTATTTTGACTGTTTCCACTTTTAAACTGTAGACTCACAATATCTTATGTAAAGTAGTTGAGTTTACTCTTCTACCTCTTGATTCCCGTATTGACCCCATTATTTTTGTTGGTCAATGAGAGAAGAAAGCATGATATTTTAGATTATTTAACTGTAGTTACACACATGACAGTTCCTCAAACTGCCCCAGCACTATGTGAAAAAGCCTGAGTTGTATCTCTAGAAGATTACAGTTTATGTTAAGTGGCTCTGGACAGTTGCATTTTCTCAGCTACCTACTTACACCTGTGCAGAATTATAAACAGATAGATCCCAGGACTAACAAACAATTGTTTTAAGGTGATGGATTCTGATATCACCTTAGACAGCAATTGCTACTTGAGTCAACTATTAATATTGAGTAACTTGACCCAAATGTAATGACTTTTTTTAATCCCAGTCATCTGTGACGCTGGGCAAAAAGACTAAAAATATAGACTAGACTGGGCAATTTAGCAATTTTGGAAGGTCCTATGGGGTGGGGAAACAATTTACAAGGAAAAGAAAATGGGATTGGCATTGCTCTGCACAAAGGTTCTGGATTGAATGTCTAATATGATAAAAAACAGATAGATGATAGATAGATAGATAGAAAGATAGATAGATACATAGATAGATAGATAGATAGATAGATAGATAGAGATACGTTATAAGTAATAACTTAAAATTCATTCCATATAATGGCCACAAAAAAGTCTAGGATTCACAGAATGAATAGATTATCAGATTACAAAAAAAAAAAAAAAAAAAAAAAAAAAAAAAAAAAAAAAAAAAAAAAAAAAAAAAAAAAAAAAAAAAAAAAAAAAAAAAAAAAAAAAAAAAAAGCTGTAAGAAAGACAACTTTCACCTAAAGAAAAAAGTGTAGAATGAAATTCAGTTCAGTATCTTGACTTCTGTTCTTCACTAAAACTTATTTTAAAGAAATAAATTCATTTGCTAGTCCTATGGAAAACCCACTACTCTTATGGACTACTGGACTATAATGGAAGATTTTCCTGAATTCACACACGTACAATATTTAAATGACAATGGAATACTCTTTTCTGGAAAAACTAAACAAAAAAGGGGATACAGATGAATGACTATTTTGTATCTGTATATTCAAATAGTTAAGATAGACATACAGCTACTTTCTCCTAATGAATAGAAAGATTTGTTCTAATAGTGTTTGTGAAGAGGATGTCATGTCTGCATGTTGTACAGTCAATAACCACTAAGACAACACTATGTAACATATTAATTATTGAAACTTTCCTACGAATCGGTTTTGAAACTGTCTTATTTCTATTTGTTTCTCAATAAAGGTATTCTGACTCTCCTACCTTCCTTGATCCTGCCCCATGCCCACCCAGCCAGAGCAACTGGCCTGAGCCAGCCAGGGCCCACTCTGGTGGCCTGCTGGATCCTGGCCCCAAGCCCTCCCAGTGAGTGGGAATTTGCACTACTTGCCAGGCTTCCCAATCAGTGAGTGTGTGGCGAGTCTGAGGCAGAACCCTAGGCCTCTTCCCGTGGGTGCTACTTGGACCCCCGCCCCCAAGCCCTCCAAGTGTGTGACCAGCCTGAAACCTCAGGACCCACTCACCAGCAACTCCCTGGATCCCATGCCCCAAAGCTTGCTGAGCAAGTGGGAATTTCCCCAAATGTCTGGGCATCAAAGTTTGGTGAATGTTTGGTGAGTCTGAAGGAGAGCCTTCGGCTTCTCCCCGCTTGCTCTGCACCATCCAGAGCCTCAAGCCCCAAGACATCCTAGCCAGAGACCTGCCTGAGACACTCCAGACAGACCTACCTGGAAACTCCCTGTAGCCACTGCCCCCAGACCCACCATGGGAGCAAGAATTTTGGTGAATTTCCTGGTACTTGATCCACTACTGCTCGGTCTGGTGAGTGTGAGAGAGAGCTTCTGTGCCCATAAGTGCTACTCTAACCAGGAACCCAACAGACAGGAATCACAGGAGCTTCAGCAAAAAGGAACTGAATGCAGTAGCTGGACCAGGCCAGGCACAACTGGATAATCTCAAATTTAATAGACTGGCAACTGAATCTTACTTGTGCTAAGGCTATAGCTGCACCAAAGCTCTACACCAAAGAGCAAAGGTCACTACTATACAAAATGACAAAGACAAGAAGAAAAAATGCAATCTTAGGGTTCCAGTCCACCAATAAGTGCAGAGGACACTAGCTCAGCTGAAATGAATGAATTAACAGACACAGAAGCAAAGGAACAACAGCAGAAAGGTAAAGAGGAACTCAGACAAAAATTAATGTGTGAAATAAAAAATGAAACATGTGAATACGTAGCATTTGAAATAAAGAATCAAATTCAGAAACATCAGGGAAAACCAATGTTTACTCAGAACAAGTGCAGAGAACACTATTGCAGATGAAATGTATGAATTAATAGCATTGGAAGCAAAGAAACAACAGCAGAAAGGTCATGAGGAACTCAAAGGAGAAATAATTTCCAAAATCAAAAAAGAATTCTTTGAAATCATACCATCTGAAGAACAGAAAAAAGTCCAGAAATATATGGAGGAAACCCAATTTGGAAGAAACTGCAGAAAAAGAATTAATAGCTACCTCGAAAGAAGACATGAATAAAAAAATAGAGTAGATCAGAAATATGAAGGAATCCTGGAATGAACAATACAGAAAAGAAATAGAATGCATGAAGCACAGTCAAAGAGATATAGAAGAACTAAAAATATCAATCACAAGTCTACAAAACTGTTTGAGTGAAAGTGAAGACAGAGTTTCAGATCTAGAGGATGCTGGTGCAGCTAGTGAAAAAGTGAGAAAGGATCTCTTAAAACCAACCAGAATACAGGAAAAAATAATCCATCACATGCAAGATGACACCAAGATGAACAATATGAGATTAATTGACGGTAATGAGAATGAAGGAGTCAATACAAATGATATAAAAAGAATTTGGGCAGAAGAATTTTGGGAAGAAAACTTCCCAAATATGAGTAAACAAACCAACATTCATATGTTCTGAAGCATACAGAACACCAAATAACGCCAAGTCAGATAAAAACACAATGAGACATATAATAGTCAAGATCCCAGCAATCTAACACTAGAATAATACACTGAAAGCTGCCAGAGAGAAGAAGCAGATCACATTCAAAGGAAAACCAATCAGAATTACAGCTGACTTCTCTATACAAACCATGAAGGCAAAGAAAACATGGAGCAGAGTTCCTCAAGTCCTGTACGAAAACAAATCCCAACCCAGACTATTATACCCTGCAAAACTCTGTCTCACATTTGATGGAGAAGTGAAATACTTCCACGACAAAGAACAACTTAAGAATTTCATGATGACAAAGCCATCCCTACACAGGCTACTGAAAAATGTACTAGAGAGAGATCACCATGACCAGAACTCCACAAATGAGAACAGAAGGAAATCACTAAACAGGACAGACAAACACAGGATACAAAGGAGTAAACAGCAGATAAATACCATGACAAACATAATTCAACACATATCAATTATAACCATCAATTTAAATGGACTCAATTCACCAATTAAGAGAAATAGACTGGAATAGTGGATTAGGAAACAAAATCCAACAATGTGCTATATACAAGAAACACACTTAACTCAAAAGGACACTCAAAGTCAAAGGATAGAAAAGAATACCACATGCCCTAGAACCTCAGAAGAAAGCAGGAGTAGCAATTCTGTTCTCAAACAGTCTCAACTTCAAACCAAGAAGGATCAAATGACACAAAGAAGGATACTATATATTAGTTAGAGTTAAAATTCAAGAGCAAGAGATAACACACACAAATATCTATGCACCAAACACAGGAGCACCCAACTATGTAAGACAAGTCTTAATGGACATGAAAAACCTAATAAAAGACCACAATCTGAACAGGAGACCTTAACACGCCCTTATCTCGATAGGTCAACCAGACAAAAAATTAGCAAGGAAGTAGCAGAACTGAACCAGAGCTTGGAACAAATGGACCTGGTGGACATATACAGAATGTTCCATCCAACTCGAGCTGGATACAGACTTTTTTCAGTTGCACATGGGTCATTTTCCAAAATAGATCACATACTAGTCCAGAAGTCATGCTTAAGTACATGCAAGAAAACAGAAATTATCCCATGTATATTATCTGACCACAGTGCAATGATACTGGGAATAAATGACAAAAGAAACCAACAAAAACCACTAAACTCATGGAAACTAAACAACACCCTACTCAGCAATCAATGGGTCACAGAAGAAAAAAACAAGAAATACAACAGTTTCTATATTTCAATGAAATTCCAAGCACAACTTACCAGAATTCATGGGATGCGATAAAAGCAGTTCTTAGAGGGAAAATCATAGCTATGAACTCACACATTAGGAAAACATCATGGGAACAAATAAACACTCCAGTGTTGCACTTGTGACAACTAGAAAAAGAAGAGCAAATGAAACCCACAGCGCAAAGACAGGAAGAAATCACAAAGATTAGAGCAAAAATTAATTGAATTAAGATGAAAAAAACAGTTCAAAGAATGTACAAATGAAAAAGCTGGTTCTCTGAAAGATTAAATAAAGTTCATAAGCCTCTAGCCAAACTCATCAAAAAGAGGAAAGAAAAAATTCAATACAAGCAATTCAAAATGAAAAGAGTGAAATCAACACAGACCCAGTGGAAATCCAAAAGATTGTCAATAGCTATTTTGAGGATCTTTATGCTCATAGAATAGAAGACCCAGATGAAATGGAGAGATCCCTAGAAAGTACAAATTACCAAAACTGAAACATGAAGATGCAACCACTCTCAATAAGCCAATAACAGCCAATAAAATAAGAAATGGAATAAAAAACCTTGCCAACAAAGAAAGTCCAGGTCCTGATGGATTCACAGCTGAATTCTACAAGAAATTTGTAGCAGATATAATCCCTACACTTCTCTAACTCTTCAATGAAGTTGAAAAGGAAACAGTCCTCACAAAATCATTTCTGCAGGCAAGTATAATACTGATTCCAAAACCAGGGAAAGACACAACCAAAAAAGGAGAACTACAGGCCAATCTCCCTCATGAACATAGATGGAAAAATACTCAGTAAAATCCTAGGAAATAGAATATAGCAAATCATCAAGAAGATCATACACCATGACCAGGTAGCAATCATCCCAGGTATTCAAAGATGGATCAATATTTGAAAATATATAAATGTAATACACTATATTAATAGACTGAAATCTAAAAGCCAAACAATCATCTCAATTGATGCAGAAAAGATTTGACAAAGTCTAACACTCATTCATGTTGAAGGTTCTACAGAAATTTGGAATAGATGGACTCTACCTTAACTTGATAAAATCCATCTATGACACCCCAAAAGCTAATATGGTCCTAAATGGGGAAAAACTGAAATCTTTTACCTTAAATCAGATACAAGACAAGGATATCTTCTATCACCCCTCCTATTCAATATAGTTTTGGAATCATTAGCAACAGCCATTAGAAAAGAGGGAGAAATAAAAGGAATAATAATAGGTAAAGAAGAATTTAAATTGTCACTATTTGCAGATGACATGATACTTTACTTGGAAGACCCCAAAAATTCCACCAAGAAACTACTAGAACAGATAGGGAAATTCAGTAGCATAGCAGGATACAAAATCAATACTCAAAAGTCAATAGCATTCCTGTACACAGATAACAAGCACCCTGAAAGGGAAACAATAGAAACAATAACTTTTACAATAGCACCATGGAAAATGAAATACTTTGGAATTCACTTAACCAAGGAAGTTAAAGATCTTTTCACAGAAAATTACAACATCCTAAGGAAAGAGATTATTGAAGATTTCAGAAAATGGAAAGATATTCCATGTTCCTGGATAGGAAGAACCAACATTATGAAAATGGCCATACTCCCAAAACTGCTGTACAGATTCAATGTAATCCCAATCAAACTGCCACCAACATACCTCCCAGACCTAGACAAATTGTTCCTAAAATTTATTTGGAACCACAAACGACCTAGAATAGCAAAAGCAATCTTGTCCAATAAAGACAAGGCTGGAGGCATCACAATTCCTGACTTGAAATTATACCACAAAGCCGCTGTGGTAAAATCAACATGGTATTGACAATGAAATAGACCTGAAGATCAATGGAATAAATTAGAAGATGCAGAGGCATCTACAAACACACTCAGCCATCTGATCTTCAACAAAGGGGCCAAGCAAGCTTACTGCAAGAAAGATAGCCTATTTAACAAATGGTGCTGGAAAACTTGGCTTTCTTTTTTTTTTTTTTTTTTTTTTTTTTTTTTTTTTTTTTTTGTCTTTTTGAGACAGGGTCTCACTATACAGTTCAGGCTGGCCTTAAGCTCACTTTGTAGCTCAGGCTGGTCTCGAACTCACAACAATCCTCCTGCCTCAGCCTCCCGAGTGCTGGGATTACAGGCATGCGCCACCACGCCCGGCTTAAAACTTGGCTTTCTGCATGCTGAAAACTACAACTTGACCCAGATCTATCACCATGCACTAATATAATGTCAAAATTCATTAAAGATCTAAACATTAAAACAGAAACACTCAAGCTCTTTGAGGAGAAAGTAGGAGGAACTCTTGATGACATAGGGGTAGGTAAAGAGTTCATGAACAAACATATATTCGCACGATAAACACTTGAAAGAATCAACAACTGGAATCAACTCTTCCTGAAGACTTTCTGCACATCAAAAGAAATTGTCAACAAAGTGAAAAGACAACCCACAAATTTTGAAAAAATCCTAACTTAATAAGCTATCAGACAAAGGTCTGCTGTCTAGAATATATAACGAGCTAAGATATAACAGGGTCCTCAAGTTTAAAGACCTAATTCAGAAATGGGCATCTGAGATGTATACACAATTCTCAGAGGATGAAATTAAAGAAGCGAATAAATATATGAAAAAATGCTCCACATCGCTAGCCATCCGTGAAATGCAAATAAAAACAACAGAGATTGTGTCATTGATTTCAGGAACCTAAATTGGTTTAACGACAAGGGAGTGCCCATCTTTGACAGGTCTAGACAAAAAAACATGTATACCAAGGAAGAATCATGATGTGTGAGTTAGGATAAATATGCTGTGCTTCTGCATAATTCTATGATAAGCAAGATTTGCACTAATAGTTGGACAAGATATTATGTCGGCTTCTAGTACTATGAACAGCCACTAGGAAAATAACAAGGTAGAAAGTATTTATTATTGAATCTGTGATGTAATTCAGCTATAAAAATTAAGATAAGTAAACAGCTACACTCTCTTAATTCACTGATTAGAGACATCTGCTATAATAATGTCTGTAAGTCATATATGCACCTTGTACGATACCAAACTTTACAAAAACAGTTTGCAATGTATTAATTTACCAAATCTGTCCTGTTAATTTGTCTTGAACCTGTCTTGTTGCTATTGTTCTTCAATAAAATAAAATTTAAAAAAATAAACAAAAAAAAAAAAGAAAAAGAAAGGTATTCATATTCCAAAAGAAATGGAGTGTAAAACTATATAAAAATATTTTAAAAATTTACAAAACTATTTATATACAGCTAGCAAAGAATGGAGTTAGTAAGCAGGTCAGAGCTGACTGCAGAACACACAGACAGAGCACAGGTGAGAGTGTATAAGTGCATGTCATAGAACTAAGGCCACGTTCAGACACGGAGAGCTCCACACAACGCAAATTTTGGACAGGGAATGAAGTTTCAGTGTCAAATTTCAAAAGCAAGCCAGATATTAAAAGGATGATTTTTCTCTTCCTTTTGTCAGCCTTATAGAGTCCCCCCCCCCCCAGGACAGCCATTCTTAAAGTTAGGCTTTTTCTCTTCTCACTTAAAAAGTACTATATTCCCACATCTCACCTTAGTTCCTTAACTAGAGAAACAGTAAACAAATCAGGCCTCTCCCATTTACCTCTTGCACTTAGTGAAGACAAATCTAGAAACAATGAATCTAAAAGAATCATATGTTAACTTACAAGTAAGTGGTGAGCTTTGTAACAAGTACAAAAAGAAAGTTTTTAGTATTATAAAAGAAGAATTTCAGTGCAATCATATCACATTTCTGTCTGATGCTTTAAAAGTATTACCTATTATCTGCTGAATAAAGTTCAATTTTTAAACTTATGATATATATGATTTTAAACTTACATTTTAAATGCATATTTTCCCCTACACATTATATATATTGAAGTGTGTAGTTTGTTTCTGTTGAAAAAGTTTTTAATGAAATACTTTATTATTGTTAGTGAAAGAAAAAAAGCACTGGAAAGTTTTAGAAACAAGGCTTAGTAAAAGCATCTATTTTGCAACTAGAAAACCTTCTTTGACAGCTACTTAAATTTTTAATATGTTGGGAGCTTGTGAAGCTGTCTGTGGCTAAGGAAGGATTCCGTTTCGCGTGATCACCTGAGACCAGATACCTTAACTGGCCGTAAGAACTCTTTGCAACCATATACTGTCAAATAAGCTCTGCAAAGAGTAATGGAATTTTTTCTTCATTAAGAGTTGTTACAATGCTTTTACAACTAGAATGACTTTCAAATTCTTGTTAGTTCCACTGTGTAGAACACAGATTTCAAAAGGCAACCATCCAACAAAATGTCCATGTGCTACTAAGCAAGGTAGAATGAAAGGGTCAAACAGATATTAAGAATACAAAACAATTCATAAGGCAAAAATAAGCCTGCCTACAAAAAAGAAACACTAAATAAGTACATCAAGGAAAGATTCGGAGAAAGACTCAGCTCAATTTTTGCCTGTTCATAAAAGCATTTCTTTGCAGGGAAATATTGAAAATAAAATACTCATAACAGCTGCATTTTCTAGTATGCTTAAAGGTGCTTGAAAAGTCACACAAATAGCTGCAAATGAAATGCTTCATAAAATTTAGGGCTTGTGAGAAAATATATCTTTTCTTGAATGTTTGGCATTCTAGATGGAATAGATCACTGGTGAGGTAAAATATTAAAGATATAAGACTCAAGAAACATTAATTCAGAGCAGCAATTTGGAAACAAAATATAAATAAATAATGGTGAAACTAAGTAATAGAAAATTGTGTTTTACTAAATACATGATTTTAAGGTGGTAAGAATCAGAGCAATGAAATAATGAACTTTTATAGATTTTTAACTAAATTTTTTTAAAGAGAATAAAAATATAAGAGGTAAGACATTACAAATGATAGACAATTACAAAAGATGATAGGTGTTCAACAGTGGTTACTATGTTACACACTGTTATCTTCCCTGTAACATTGATCAAAGTAAATATTTTAAATGTTAACTGCTCCCTTCAAGCAACTAACAGAAACTAGCAATACAAGAATCTTAGCTATCTTGTGAATATTCATACATGCTTTTTCTCCTTCTGCCCTATCTTTTCTCATTTATCTCATCCCAATTATTTATTCCTTGTGCTCAGTTTTTTCCTTTACTATATCTATTGCACGTTTCAGATTTTATTTACTTCTTCAGATTGTTACACTAGGGAGACAAAATCAATCAGAACCACATATAGATTTTAATTAATAGCTAGTATATCTAAAAGATATTTTATGCCTTTGAATGAACCATCATTACTACTCAGAATGAGAGTTCCTCTTGCAGCACCAAGTAAAATAAGATTGAAAAGTAAATAAAAGGGATAGCACCGTTTTACCCCAAAGCAAGTGCTATGACTTAACTAGTCATCTCTATAACAACAGAAAGTGAAAATTGGAGTCTACAGAACAGATTAAGAATGCCTCCCTCTGCATTCAATAAGAACTCTGTTGACTTTCTTCTTCCTTTATTGATAAATTAGTGGCAATGTTTTGGAAACTTAAACAGAGGACCCAAATTAAAAGTTGTCAGAATCTTGTACACCTGGAAACACTAGGAAAGTTAATACACATTATTGAAAATGCTATTTGTGTAGTGTGTACAACAAGCAAAAGTAGATAGCTGAGGTGTATTCAGGTGCTTAAAACATGTGCTGCTATGACTTGTACCTAAAAATGTAAAAGTAGTTTGGGAACAAGATGAAAGTAGAAACTAGTGCAATTTTGATGAGCAAAAGGTAAACATCCTAAATTGCTTTGGATTGAAAGTTAGCAGAAATATGCACTTAAAAGTTACTATCATTTTCTTAGCTAAGTTAATTTCACTAGTACTATTAGTTCATTGAACGAAACAGTTCTTACATTGTTTGATCAATTTTATATGCCTATATCTGGTAAACCAAGAACCTACTTCAAAGACAGCAGTTTGCAATGTAATAGCTATTGTTCATTTCCTATCCTCTTGTTTTCAAATTTTATATCATTTTTCTTGGTTTTTAATTACCTTTAAAATAAAAATAAAGTTATTAAGTTTTTAAAAGTGTTTTGTTTTTTATCCCTACAAAATTTTAACTTTTATTCATTTATTTTTTATTAATTTTATTGAGAAACATATAGCAATGAGACAGTTTAAAAACCAATTAGCAGGAGAGTTTCAATAATTAATGCATCGCATATTGTTGTCTTCATAGTGGTTATGCATAGTACAAGATGCAGACATGATATCTTGTCCAAACACTGTTCGTACAGGTCACTATCAGTGAGAACTCAGCTGTATGCTAGGAATGTTTTGGTAGTAAGTACAGAACAGATTTTATATAGTACCAAATGGACTAGCAAAATTGCCAGATAATATATATTGAAACAGACCTTTCAGTGGTGAACTTGATTAATACAGTTAAGGATATTTCCGATCAGAGAATTGGAGCCCCAGTGGTTTCTTCTTACTAGTTATGATGAAATGCTGGAGTTGACAAGGTTTACTTGAACATCTTGATGAGGTACCTCACACATTTTCTAAACACAGCATAGAATTTCTAAAAATATGGATGATGTGGTTATTTAATAAGCAATAAAATTCATGTTACCTTCCAAGTGAAAGGAAGGTAGACTCAGGGTAGATCAGTGAGTCTGGCAGGGCAGTAGAGTTGTGGGCAATCTCTCCAGCACTAAAACCTATTTAAAGAAATGCCAGTGTTTGGTCAGCAATACTTCAAATCTGGAATCATTACTGATCCTTCGCTTCCTCTATTTATATATGGGAACATTCACAGCTGTTTTCGCTCATCCGTGCCAATTTCCATGTGGTGCACCTGAGAGTGGACACATAGAAAGCCTGTTCGGCTTTGTAGATCAGTGAAGAGATACTACATCTGAAGCGACGTATTCAAATTTGGAGTGCATTCAAATTTGGGTCTCCTATATTGTAACGAAATTATAAGGAGATTTTTTTTTCATTTTGGATGGAGGAAAATCATTGAGATTTTGGGGACAGAGAGTGGCAGACAGACTAGAGTGGCCATCCATATTTTCAGCAAGTGTTTGTGCGCTCCTTCTGTTGCAGGCAACGGAGTTAGATAGAAATATTTTTAGACAGTCAGTTAGGGCCAGGTCCTGGAAAGAAATAATACAGGAAACAAGATATCTGCAATTCTGGGAAGCATGAGGCTCCTGCTGTGAACCAGTCCAGGCCAAACAGATGCTAAAAGAGTAACACCAGAGGTTGATATTCTAAATAGGCAGCAATCACCTGAA
The DNA here is from genome assembly GCA_004027165.1 of Ctenomys sociabilis. Classification (NCBI taxonomy): domain Eukaryota; kingdom Metazoa; phylum Chordata; class Mammalia; order Rodentia; family Ctenomyidae; genus Ctenomys; species Ctenomys sociabilis. The sequence continues at coordinate 12,355 of PVKA01006701.1, read as the reverse complement.
AAGACCCAAGTGAGTCACTACCCCACCCAGAGGGGAAGAAACCCTGTCCCCTATTCATGCCCCCTTACTACCATCCCCACTTACTAGTGACTCTCTTCCCTATTTGGTCCTGGGCCTAATGAACTTTACCTGAACAATGTGCTTGTAATCCCATTGGTTGACCATAATTTTGTCCCACCAGACATCAGCCTAAGAAAGAACCCTTCTCTACCTTAGTCCCACATGGTTTTGCCCTATAAAAGTCCCTAAAAGAGACAGCTTCCCCGGGCAACCCGCTAGGACACCCTTCTGTCCCTCTCGGACAGAAGCTTCTCTATCCAATAAAGTTTTTTTCTCAACCTCCGTTTGTTCCTAAAGTTCATTCTTCGGTTTTAGAGAACACGAACTCATCCAGGTGAGGTTGGGAGTTTTACTTCCCTGTATCACTTCCACCCCCAGCCCTGGAGTTTGTTCATCATGGTATATTCCTTGTATCCATAAATTACCTTACTACTCATCACATATTTCATGTAAGTGCTACAAAAATAACAATTTTTTCTTTATATAATGAAAGGCAAGGGTATAAAATTCATTTTTTCAAAGCAAATTTTGTAGGAATAAAGTAAATGCAAATGTATTTGATAATGGTTGTATTATTCTTAAAAGTGCATTCGCAGTTTAAGAGAATTTTGAATGTCACTCAAATTGCTGTCTTAGCCATTAAGCCCATTTAATTAATGACAGTGCTGATCTATTTTGTCTAAATACAATTCCTTGATCAGCTTTGTGATAAAAAGTTAAATTGCATTTCTTTATTGTTTCTCATATTAAAATAGCTATTTCCCGTTCAAAAATAATTTCCTATTTTTTTCAGTCATAGATATTGCTATCAATTAGCAATATTTCAACCTTTGATGTATTTGACGTATAAATTTATTCATTTGCTTACATTTTTAAAAATTCACCAGGAAATAGATTTTTATTCTCTTGAAAATTTACATTTATGTTTATGTGTAAAAATAATCAAATATAAAATTTACTTGAAAATGTGAACATTGTAGTATAAACCTTGCTTATATTTGAAAAAAAAACAAATGTCAACAAATAATTCAAGAAAATTATCAGAAACTTGAATTTTACTTGTTGAGTAAATTTAACTTCAAATTATAAAATATTTTGAAAACATATAAAAAACTACTATGATTATTATTGCTAAAATTGCTAATAATCACACCAGAGAGATAGCTCAGTGGACTAAAGCAGCTGCTTAGGCAAGCTTACGCTTAGAGCACCTGCTGAGCCCTCACAGGGCAAGCTGAGCCAGCCAGAGTGCAGGCATGGTGGTGCACGCTTGCATTCCCAGGTCTGGGAGGCTGACGTCAGGAGGATCACTGAGTTCAAGCTGCGCAGTGCGACCCTATAACAACCAAATACATGAGAAAATGTTAATAATCTTCTATTGTTAAGAGTTAATGTCTATATAACTATAGTCTCTAAGCTCATGTTTAATACTCAATATCTCTATGTCTTATGGACTGACCAGAGAAGATTGTGCCTTTCAAAAGTAAGTAATATGCATCATTTTAAATGTGGGTAGAATGATTCTTTTTCCTTAGAGTTTTGTTAATTATTGATTACATTAAACCTTCTAAGTAATATTGCATATAATGTTTAACTGTACTTATTCACAAATTAAAAATCATATATTATACTGAATCATATGGATTTCTAGAATCACCATTTTAGTCTATAAAATGATGACTACATATAGTATGCACTATTATAATAATCAAAATACGAAGTGAAAATGCTACACTGTGGTCCTAGTGTAAGTTTAGAAAAGACCAGTAAATGATGTAATGTCCTTTTCTTTACAAAATAAACTGAAATGAAAATACTCCGCATTAATACTCTTTAGTATTTTGTACTCATCTACATGAGTACAAGATATCTCATGTAGTTAAGTAAAATAGATTTCAGAAGTGATTATACAGTTTCTTTTATAGGACATTCTATCAACATTAATGATATCTTGTATTCTAGAAATCAGCGAGCCAATGGTATAATAGTATTTACAACAAAAAGAGTATAAAATAGAGTGTTTTTTTCCTGACATTTAAAAAAATTGCTGTGAGGGGACCAGGGAGATAGCTATCTCAGTGACTTAATCACCTGCCTGGCAAACACAAGGTGCTGAGTTCGATCCCAGTATGAAAACAAAAATAAAAGGAAGAAATAGAGAGAGAGAGAGAGAGAGAGAGAGAGAGAGAGAGAGAGAGAGAGAGAGAGAGAGAGAGAGAGAAACTTCTAATTAAAAACGCTGTGAAGAAGTTGGATTTATTCTTCTGATTTTCATAGATACTTCTCAAATAATTTGACTATTGCTGTATTCTGAAATAATCACAATGTATTTCCATTAAATAATCAAATAGATACAGTCCTTTTCAGCTTTATTCATAATGCTGTTAAGCCTACATAAGTCTTAGGTTTGCTCTTTAACTTACTTGCACAGTTTTCTTCCACTTTACATAATTATTTTAGCATAATAATAACTGCCTTTGAAAGCTGGACATGGTGAAAAACGCCATCAATTTTGAACAAATGATGAAAATTAATGTAGTAATTATCAATGCTTAATATATTCTTGTAGAGACAAAATTCTTCCACTACTATTGCGGCCACAAGCACTGTGACAAAAGCTTGCATAGGCTTTTCAATCACTCAAGGCCTAAGTCAATTTGTAATTTTATAGAAAATATAAGTAGAGCCATGCAAATGTTTCTAGACTCATTAAAATCAAATAAAAAATGAAAAACCGCTCTTGTGAAAAGATTTTCAGTGATATCATATGTTTTAATTTGTCACAGTATCTATGATTAGTACATTAGTTTTGATCTTTGTTTTCCATACAAATAGTGATATGATGGGTAGCAACAGTGAAAAGTAAAAGAAAATATTTCTCAAATTTCCCCTTTCTGCCGCCTCACACAGCTGTACAAACTAATTCATATATTTCACTTGGTCTTTCATTTTTGCATAACAGTATCAAATCTTGTTCTATAAGACATTAGGCTCCATTAAGGTAATTCATAGAAAGTTACATTCATCATGATTGAGTCTACAAAATTGTAACAAGGAATTCAATATGGCTTGAATATGTGATTTTGCAAATTGGAGTTGTCTAACTGAAAATTGTGTTGTAAAGCATTGGCTTTGCTAAATTTTGGGAGGATGGCTTATAAATTCTGGTTTATTTCTTGCTTGACTTAAATGAATGCTAGATGAGAGTTTAAAATCTCTTTTATAGGATTGCTAGTTTTCTTGAGAGGTTCTCTCAGCTTTGCAAATTATTTATCTCTGTGGGTTATGAATATGTAATGATTATTTTCAAAAATTTTGTTCAAAACAATTTAAATTTTGTTGCTAACATATGAGCTGCATACTTAGAAATATAACACAAATACTGGTTATATTCAGGTTTTAGTAACTGAAAATGCATTTCATCAAAAATAGAAACTAGAAGAACCCTGATGAAAAGTTCTTTCCTAAATATACTTAGAAAAATAATTATGTTCACTTGTATTTTATGTGTAAAAATTAATTTGTGTTTATTTGGAATTTCTTAAATCTTCTTTGAATACAGATAATACACTGATAGTCAAAATATCTCAAATTCATTGCTCTTTTTACCATAAAGCTTAAATTTCACTGGGAGAAAGACATAAATGATGAAAAGTTTAAGAAAATATATAATTAGAAGATAAAAATACAATGAAGGAGAAGACACCATAAAAGTTGAATGTATTTATTGAAAATAACTATTGTAATTTTTAGCTTTATTCATAATAATGCTGATTTTCTTAAAAAGGTCAGAGTAAAAGAGAAGATTAAATAGGGGCAGAAAGGTGTTTAGACAAGGTATCATGTCTGCATCTTGTACTATGAATAACTACTACAAAGACAACAATGTGCAATGTATTAATTATTGTAACTATCCAACTAACCTGTTTTGAAACTGTCTCATTACTAATTCTTTCTCAGTAAAATTAATATAAAAAAAGTAAAGTTTGAAAACCACTTGCTTTGGAAGCACCTATAATAAGAACAGAAATGTCAGAAGAAAAAAGATTAGAGGGGAGAATTGGCCTGAAGTAGCAGGGTGTTCTTCACAGAAAATATTACATACTGAGGACATTATTATAGCCTTCCTAATGAATTGTTAGATCAGTAATGTAGTCATGTAAGACAATAGATTTCTCATCTTGACAAAATATGAGGATCAGGTAATATCTTTAAGTTTCAGAAATAAAGAAACTTAGGGCTGGCCACATAACTCAGTGTATTAAAGCTTCTGTAAGCAGGCACAGGGGCTGGGGGTTCCATTCCTGGGCCTGCTGTGCAGATCCTGCCCCTGGGGCATGCCAAGACAGCAATTGAGACTGGGCATGGTGACGGGTGCCTGTAATCCCAGCTCTTGAGAGGCTATAAACAGGCAGATCACTGAGTCCGGTCTGGAAGTGAGACCCTGAACATCCTGTAGACCCATCCCTAAAAAATACAAAAAAAGAAGAAAGAAAGAAAGAAAGAGAGAGAGAGAGAGAGAGAGAGAGAGAGAGAGAGAGAGAAAGAAAAAGAAAGAAAGAAAGAAAGAAAGAAAGAAAGAAAGAAAGAAAGAAAGAAAGAAAGAAAGAAAGAAAGAAATCCAAAGTAGACAGTCTTCAGAGGTCATCCTAGTGAATGAGCTATAAAATTAGTATAGAGCAGACACATTTGTGTCTTCAAGGTGTCAGAATTTATTGAATAACAAAATTTATGAGCTGAATCATTTGCTGAGACTTAGTATTCAAATTCCATTTAACAGCCAGTGAGTAAGGCAATCATAGGTTCTTTTATTCAAGTCTTAATTACTAGTATTTATAACACTCAGGTCACACTTCACACTTCACAAAATAATGTATAGGCTACAGAATCACTAAGAAGATAATAGCAACTGCATGATTGAAAGAAAGAAGACAGAAAACAAAATCAGAAAGCCCAAGTTGTGGTAGAAGGTCAACCTGGGAGGCCTGCAAGACTACCAACCAAGTGGAGCTTCTTGGATGGCCAGGGCTTTTGACAGTGCTAAGAAGGTTCAGAACCCAAATCCAGGTGGTAGGCAGGAGCAGTGCGCCTCCCCAGCAAGGGGATGAGGCTTAGCTTAGAATGTGACCCAGTGTGTGAGTTCCTACTCACGGACTTGTTAACGCCTCAGCACGTGGCCTGGCTAGTATACCGTGTCCACCTGCATCAGCACTCTACTCCAGTGCTGGGAATTTTTCTATGATCCTTGTGAAGGGCTCAGATCATTTGTTGATCTACTTTGTGCAGTGAACTTATAGGCTTGGTTTCCTCCGAACTAATTTTCACACATTATATGCTCACTGCTCTTGATTTAATGCAATAAATCTAGAGATGACTTTATTATTACCATGAATAATTTAGTTAACATTCTTTGCTTTATGTTTGTGCTGTGAAACTTGGATTTGTTCTTTTCAAAATGCTTGGTGTGTCCGACATGAGGCAGGTATCTCTGTGCACAGGTAAGGTCCCTAAGATATTCTGCCTGAGTATGTGGACCCAAAATGGAGAGAGCTACCATCGAATGTGGACCCTTAGAGAATAGAACAGCCCAAAAGCTATACAGCATGGAGTAATGCATAGCAAGGCAAGGTCTACTGTGTGCAATTCTCTTTGAAAACTTAATGCTGACATTATCTTAGAGGGCCAGGGAGATATCCCAGAGGCATAAGCACTTTCCTGGCTAAGTGCAAGGTCCCAAGTTCAATCTCCAGGAAGGAAAAAAAAATGTTTGAGATCATCTTAGATACCTTACCTGGATCACCACACCCAGTGGCAGTCTTTTGCACAGGTATCATGTGACAGATTAAGATTTATTTCTTTCTGTACATGCATAAATATATGTACAAGTCCACAGACATAGATATATACACATATGCTTGTGTGGTTGATAGATGTAAACATAATATATATCTCATATACTGCAAGAAACCATTATATCAGAGGTGTTTTAGTGTATCGTGATATTTTATTTTTAACATTGAGAATTGTTCTGTAAAGTGCTTTTAAGTAGTTTTCGTCCGCCTTTGTAATCTGAACATACAAATATTGTTTGAAAATAAGAATGTGTACTTCTTGTTTTCTAAATGTTTCTCTTTCTCTAATCCACTCTATAGCCCATTACTTCATTTTTATTGTAAATGATTTTACTGCATAAATATCTTACTAAGAAGTGTAAATATAATTTTTAATCCATGGCTTATACCTAGCATTAAGGCTTATTCATGCATCAATGCTTTCTGGTATTTTGGAAGAAAATCATAATTTTGTTCAGTTGCTCAGAATTATTTTGATCCGGAAATTGTATATTTATTACTTTGCAATTGTATATTTACAATTGAAAAATTATAAAAAATGACTGCATGTTAAGGTTTGTTTAGCTTTAGCTTATTAAGTGAATCATATCATTAGCACTTTTCAAAATTACATAATCTTAGCATGGCTATGATACAATTCATTTAGTTCCACTTTGTAAGAATTTTGAATTATGCTGGATTAGAGTTCATACACAATGTTGTTAATCAACGATTATTAACAAGTTAAAAATATTATTAACAGAACAGTGATAATTTTGGGTGACTTTTTTCTTGCTCTCAAATATGGAAGGTTTAATCTCAGCATGAAGAAAACTCCTGACTTGAACAACAGAGAAGCTCTGGTTACTTTCCTAAGCTGCAGTGACCTGTGGGAGATAAGTATGTTCTGCTTTCCAAACAGGATGCGGACTACCAGTGAAGCACGGTGTGCACCTTGAATGTCTGTGTTATGGGAAGAGCATCAGTGAAAGAGCAGGCGTGTCAGCTCCCAAATCCATTGATTTCTCCAATTATAGAGATATTTATTTTATGCTCTCTTATTTCATATTATGGTAATATTTACCTTTATTAGATTTTGACTTTCGACTCCGTTACCATTATATTACATATGCTCTGGTTTCTCTTCAGATCGTACAAATCTTTCGCCTTTTACCATAATATTACATAGATTGTCATGTTGCACACAATGACTGGAGTTATTATTCTTTAGTTACTTCATTTGATTCTTAACACGTCTAACCAAATATGGCACCACATAACTATTAAACTAGGATTCATGAAAATCTGATGTTTTATAAAGCCTAGAACCTTTACCTTTATTTATTTCCATCAATTTAATAAAATATATTACTACTTACTAGGATTTTAGAAAACAGTGTATTTACTATAATCTCAATTTACTACAGAAATCTCATTATATTTAAACATTTGCTTCAATTTTTAAAACTCTTATGTGGCATACTCATTGATTAATATATCCTAATGGTTCATTTAAGATTTTAAGTTTTTATTTTATTTTATTTTTTATTAGAATCGTAGCGATCCGCCTGTTTACAGCCTCTCAGTGTTGGGATTACAGGCCCGTACCACCACGCCAGTCCCAATTGCCATCTCAGTGAGCCCTGTTGGGGAGGCAGCACTGCCTGCCTCGGAATTGAACCAGCTTGCAGGCACTTTAATCTGCTGAGCTATTCAGTGGGCCTTCATTTAAAGTTTTAAATCTGTTTTTCCTAACTCAGTAGTTACTTTTGATTTTAATCATAAATCAATGTCTATATGAATGAACATGTAAAATATTCATGAATGCATACATATATATAGCATATTTATTTTTCTAAAGTTTCAGTTTTATAATTTTACATTGTAGAAAATGAAAAACAGTAACAATAAGACAGTAGATTTAAGATTACCATAATGCTTAAAAATATATAATTTAAGCAATAATTTAATGATTTTCTCTTCTACTCTAAAATTCAAACTTTAAACTTACAATATGCCTGTGTAGAGTACTTCAAATTTTTTTGGTAAGAATGGAAGTCTTTTAAGCCACAAAGAATTATACATAATATATAATATCATTAATATTATGTATATAATGTAATATATTGTGTTTTCTAAAGTAGGGTCTCATTCTCAATTAAAAGTAATAAACTTTGACAAAAGCGTTTGTTTATTTACATTTCAAAAGTTACTCACATCAACTTTGTCTGTGTGCTAGGCTACTAGTGGTAGACACTGCCATTGGCCTATGCATTTTTCCCTTCTTTGCTGTAAATGAAACATACATTTTGTTTATCATATAAATGCAGAAAGTTTAAAAAGTTACCTGGTTTGCCATAAATCTTTTGCTATACATGATCTGATAAGTGGTCCTTTCTAGTGAGAGGCAAGAAAATCCTACTTCTTCAGGATTCTATAGAACACCTGATGAAGATTACAGAAATCCTTCTCTGTTGAACTTCACCATGTTTTTCCAGTGGAACACACATAGAATGATTGTGCTGATAGAAATCCCTTATGAAGACAGGGTTTAGTTCATTAATGGGCTCCACAGAACAATACCACCTAACCATAAACTTCTTGCTGGATAAAGCAGTAAACTCCACAGTGAGTTGATCTGCCCTAGGTGAAATTCCTATTTAATTAAGTACAAAAATGGAAAATTCTGTAAATTACTTGTACTATAATTATGCTGAACTTTAGAAAATTAGATATGCTGTGAAAAGGGCTAAATTACACAAACACTATAGTCTATTGAAAAAGAGTTGAATATGGAAGCAGAGATCAGTTGTATAAACTCTTCTTTTGCCAGAATATGCCCATCACTGGAAGGCAGGGTTTCCCTGCTGTGACCCTGTCCTGCCTCACAGCTCAGCCTGTGAGAGCATTCCCTGTGTGTCCACACCTCTCAAGTCACTGAGTACAGAAAACCTGGGAGAAGTTCATATTTGCCTTCCTGGAGTCTTTCATGACTTTTGGTTCAACTGTTTTTACTTTCTTTGTATTTAGGTTTCTAAAATATAATACATTGTTAAACTCAAATACAATCACATTATATTTTCTCACAGTAACATTTTTTAGATGAATAGGTAAGAATTGCTCATGTCCTGTCAGGATTGTTTTCTGTCCAAATATACCTATGACTACCATGTTATATATCAAAGTAATTAATTATATATATAATTATTATAAAAATATCTACTACAGAAATATGCATCTTTCTCTTTAACTTACAATGTAACATGCAAAAAGGCAGTTAAGATTTTTAGTCCTTGATAATACTTTTTTTGTTTTTAGTGGGACTGGGGATTGCACGCAGGCCCTTTGACTTGCCAGAGAAGCTCAATTCCACTGAGCCATCTCCCCGGCCCCCTTTGATAATACTTGTAAGAAGAGTACATAATAATATTACATGCTCTATGATTTTACGTATAGTGATTACTTTGCAGTTCCTCAAGTTGTTTTTCTTGTTGAGATTCTATGACTGTACTCTATTACTACAGAATTATTGGTATAGAGTTTTAGCAAAAAGAACTGGAGGAAATACTGGCAATTAAATTTCATGAATAACCCTAACTTTTAGTCACCATTCAGTCTTGGACAGATGTACGCATTCAGTTTTGGAGAACTTTTAAAATATATAAAATTAAGCAAGTAATAATCTCTGCTCATTAGGCTTTTAAATTGTGAATTTAAGGGCAGTTGTTTTCTCAAAAGTAGTGAAAGACACATCTGCATTTTAAGTACTATTTCATTAAAGCCCAATCCTACAATTCCTTAGAGTAACATTGCACCTGTGAAAAATGTATATGAATAATAAAAATCATAGCACTGCTAATTCTTTTTCATTGCATAGCTATTCATAGGTAGCTTTGTATTATGATACAAGATGTTACAATCAACATAAATTTTGGTGTACAAAATGCACAGATTAAATCTTTACGAATATTTGTAATACAATCTATGGAAGCCACTCAGTATACTTACTTTCTGATAGGCATACACAGAGAAACCAGTACGACTAATTTTAATTTCCTTATGTAGGTAAGATGCACAGGCTGGCAAACTATAGTTTCTCTTTTGTATATTTTTGTTACAGTTTAAAATTCATTTCTTCTAAGACTTTTAGGTATGTCAAAAAGTGAATTCTGTCCACTGTTTTACCAATAGAAGTTTTAAAAGTCACCTTTACACAGATATTCAAAACACCAATAAAGTGCCTGCTTAGGCAAGATTAGAACCGGGTTTCGATCTTCAGCAAGGCATTTAGTGCCAGCCCTGCCCCAGGGCACACTGACTGGGCCACTGAGACCCGATGTGGTGGTGCACGCTTGCAATCTCACAACTGGGGAGGCAGAAAACAGGTGGATCACTGAGAGTTTGAGCTGCTTAGTGACACCCTGTACCAAATACATTTTAAAAAAAGGTATCAATATTAACAAATCGTATCTGTAGCATTTTTGTCATTAATTATACAATATTCTAGATAAAACTGAAATGTTTCCGTGCATTGCATTATTTAATGCACATACTTATTTATTGGGTGGTGTCCTCCAGACAAATAGAAAGAAAAGAAAGCTAAAATCTAAGGTAAAACACATTGGATTCACCTTTAATTAAGAGACTTACAACATAAATCATAAGCAGCTATACAAACAGGCTCAATGTCACAAAATCAGAGTAAAAAGAGCTGAAGTACATCCTTGGTGATACATTTTTAAAATCCTCAAACTGTTATTTTTTTTTTTACTTTCCACTGTAGTAAAATAGGCATTATTAATTTCCTATCATCTTATTTTGAAAGTCTATATCATTTTTATTGTTTATTTTATTTTTATGTTTTAAAAATATTCTCTTTAAAGATAAGACTGATAGAAAAAACATTTTTAATTTGTTATTTTGAAATTTATCCTGTAGGAGTGAAATATATGTACCCCTTAAGAAAATATTTTTAATTTATTTTTAAAGTTTCAATCAAATGGTAAAAGAGAACTATTTATATCATTTATGATAGTTCCAGTTTGCATACTGACCGAAAATCAGTTTTCCCACAAACATCCTTTTTCTTAGTTTGAAAGTATGTTAATGATTATTTTAATCCAAATCATTTTAGGCTGCCATATCTGAATTTGTTCACATCTTGCCAGTTGGTATCCACATTATCATATTATCTTCCATGTGCATTCAGTTCATAAGCTGAAGAATTCTGAAGCATGAAGTAAAAAAATGTGCTTTGACCTATTTAGTTCACATTATAAACTTAATTTAAATTACATTATAAAGTCTGTAGTTTATGTGCTACTTTTCCCAACAATTCTAACGCAATATGTCCTTTGCAGAGTGTACTATATTCACATAAGTGTTGTGTGACATAACACATAAATGACAAAGTTTTAAATGTGTAGTATTAAAAAACAAAACAAAACAAAAAAAAATCACAGGGCTGGGAAGATAACTGCAGTCTAAGCACCTGTGTGGCAAACACAAGGACCCAGGTTTGATACCCAGCACTACAGCCAGGCAGGGCCTAGATTCCTTTGGAACACCGGCGTGCTGTGCTAGCCACCTAAACCAGGCACGGTGGCTCAATCCTGTAATCCCAATGCTGAGCGGGCTGATACAGGAAGATACTACTACGAGTCCAATCTGTGTCACAAGGCCTTGTACCAAATAAATAAATGAAATACTAATTTTTAAAAAATTAACATATTATTTTACTTTATTTTTATTGGACTGGAGTCACGTAGCATAAGGCCAAAATAATATAACTGATCTTGACAACTGTTTGCATTTTAAATGAAAGAGAAGTTAGTTCTCCAAATTTTGTATTAGCCATTGCGAGAACTGCAGCTTGCCTAATCTCAGTATTATATACTGTTCTTTTCTTTAAAGCTGACCGACTGCTGACATAACCATATGTTCTTCTGGTACAGTATAAGAAGATGTGGAATCATCTTTTGAAAAGCTATTTACATCAGAGATATGATGGTCTCAGCACCAATATAAGACTCTTGAAATTCTCCTTAAAATATTTTACACAGCAAACTATCTGAGTGAAACGTTTGATAAAACAGAATTTTCTCTTATTTGGAAATATTTAAAACACAAGTCAAGTTACAATAATGAGTGAAAGAAAGAAAGAATTTTGAAGGATGCTAGACTACAAATATTTGCTGCTGTCGTGCATGACTTCCTCCAGCACTCCCCATAGAATCTCTTGTGTTCCATTAGAGATGAATCCGTGTTCAGCTTCAGAAAGAGCTCTAATGGAGCACAGGTGAGTCCTCCCACCGTGTCTATGACTGTTTATGATGATCATGCAGCCAAAAACAATGCCAGATGCAGGGTTTTACTAGAATCCTGGCAGTTCTTTCTTTCTTTCTTTCTTTCTTTCTTTCTTTCTTTCTTTCTTTCTTTCTTTCTTTCTTTCTTTCTTTCTTTCT
>PVKA01006700.1:68318-82069 GCA_004027165.1 Ctenomys sociabilis | reverse complement strand
CAAAGCAGGCGCTTTAGACCGCTGAGCTATCTTGCCAGCCCCTTTTTTCCTCATTCTTTACCCTTGGCTAACTGACCCAGAGAGGTAGGATGACTGTTGTTTGAGGAAGATTTTGGTCATATTGCAGGAGCATCACTAGCTGCCAGTCCTCAAGACCAGAGAATGCCAGCCATAGATTTATAAATAGCTTTCAGGTGTATTGCCTAATGACTGAACTTCCTTGAGCCCTTGAGGAGACTACAGTATTTACTTGTGGATGCTAATGAAGTCACTGTTGTACTAGAATAAAGTTGAAGCAGTCCAGATTTTTCAACTTTTAACTATTTTTAAGAGCTTTCTGACAAAGAGGGTAGAATGAATAAAGCAAAATTTTAACCCTGGAATCAGCACACATTTACACTGTTAGTGTCATAAATAGTAGACTAAGTAGTCTTAGTAGACTAAGATTCTAGGGTTTCATGGCTATAAGTTCTCTTGATTACTTTCTCCTTCCAGTGAAGGTTGAAACAGGACTAAAATGGACAGGGACATAGGCTTTTCCTTCTTGCTACAAGAAGATCATTTTGGAGGTTTCTGTCATAAGGGACAAGCAATAGATCACTGATCTCTAATCACTGGAGGGGAGTTTTGTTTCTGGGTCCAGAGACCCTCTATATTGTTCCCAAATACTGGTCATGTAAGGCATGTGTCCTTCTAGCCCCTGATTTACGTGGATGGTACCCTTCCATTATGAAGCACAAGAGCATATTTTGAGCTACAAATTGGCAGAGTATTCCTGGGAAACACTTCTCCTTTACTAGCACACCATCCTTGACTTGGCTTACCCCTTTTGTTTGGCTTTCAGGGTTGAACATGCTCACATGCATGCCAAACATCGCGGCCATGAAGCCATGCACGCTGAAATGGTCCTCATCCTCATCGCGACCTTGGTGGTGGCTCAGCTGCTGTTGGTACAGTGGAAGCAAAGGCATCCCCGCTCCTACAATGTAAGCCGCTTTGCCTCTCAGTTCTTTGTCAGCCATCAAGAGACCCAAAATATTCCAGGGCTCAGCATAATGCTGGGCCATATGTAAGCAGAGAAAAATAGCAACTTTTCATGTGGTATGATGAATAGTTGATGGGGTGCTTGTGTGTGCATGTGTGTGTGTGTTTATCTAAATGGTGACTTATTCAGCAGGAATAGAATATGAAATTATTTTCATAGTCAGAAAAAAAAGATACTGCCATTTAAAAATTGTGGAACAGTTTCATAAAGTGGATATTCATCAATTAGAAGGGGGAAGATCACTTTCATTAGGAAACCAAACCTGTTAGTCTTACAAAAAAGATGTAGATCCCATTAATCTATATTACCACAAAAACAAAATCAATAAAGTTGTAATAGAAGAAATAAAAAAGCAGATGATATGCAAAAAACAAATAGCTAAATGGCATAAATAAATTCTTCCTTATTAGTAATTAAATGCAAATATAAATTGATTATATTATCCTTATACAGAGAAGATAAGCAGATTGGATTTTAACTCCTTCCCCTTAATCCATTGATAAGGTGGGTACAAGAGCCTCAGATATAAAGACACAAAGGAATTAAAAACAAAAAAGGCGAAGGTAAGAGTTGTGAGTTTGAGACCAGCCTGGGCTACAAAGTAAGCTCAAGAGGCCAGCCTGAGCTACATAGTGAGACCCTGTCTCAAAAAGAAAAAAAAAAAAAAAAAAGGGAAAAAGAAAAAAGTACACAAAAAATATCTCATGCAGATTACAACCAAAAGAAAGGAAGTGGATATTGACCTAAATTTACAAAGATTATAAGAAACAAAGTGTAATATACATTGATTAAAGTTCAATGTACGAAGAAGATAGAACAGTTGTATATGAGACTAATAAAGGGAGTCCAAATCACGTGAAGCAAATTTTATAGAACTGAAGGTAAAAGTCATCCTATAAATAATATTTGGAGATTTTAGTACCTCACTTTCAATAATGGGTAGACAGCCAGATAGAAGATCGTTAAAGTAGTAGAGAACCTGAACAATACTGCATATCAATTAGGCTTAACAGACAAAGAATACTCTACCGAATAACAGCAGAATGTAAATTCCTCACAAGTACACATGGGGCATTCTGCAGGATGGAATGTGTGTTAGTTCCATGAAAACCTTAATAAATTTAAAAAGAATGAAATCATAGACTTAACTACTCTGCTTTAGAAAAGTGTACTAGACGAGATCGGGCGCATTCAGGGTGGTATGGCTGTAGACTAGAAAAGTGTACTAGATTCCTTTAAACTATTATCTTTGCCGGGCGTGGTGGCGCAAGCCTGTAATCCCAGCACTCGGGAGGCTGAGGCAGGAGGATTGTTGTGAGTTCGAGACCAGCCTGAGCTACACAGTGAGCTTAAGGCCAGCCTGAACTGCATAGTGAGACCCTGTCTCAAAAAGACAAAAAAAAAAAAAAAAAAAAAAAAACTATTATCTTAGAAATTGTTTGGCTTTTCAAGATAACAATACTTTTAAAACAAAAGCACAATAGACACCTACAAAATAATTGTGCTCTTTTTTTGAGAGGGGAGAAAATAATCTATTTTTTTGATTCTTTGAAGTGTTTCCTGTGTGGTTTGATTTTTTTTTTTTTTTATAATTGTGCTTTGAAAGAACAACAGGTACATATTATAGTAATATTACTTAACATTTATTTGGTTCTTAACACTTGTATAGACTCAATTGAACCTCTGTGCAACCCAGTAAGATTTTGTTCTCCCCAGTTACAGATGAGGAACTGAGGCATGGAAAGGCTAAGTAATTTGTACAAGTGATAAAGCTATTGTTTGGTGGTTTTTTTGAACAGACTCTTGCACTTGCCAGGGAAGCGCTTATTCTACTGAGCTATTTCCCTGTTCCATTAAAGCTATTATTTGAACTCAGATAATTTTACTCTGTGGCTTTCCGTCTTAATCCTTGAATGATCCTTTTTTAGCTAGCATATACTTATTCAGACCTCTTATAATTTGGTCAACTTTGACAAGGGGTTTGTAACCTGCATGATGGAAACTACTGTATACTATACTTTTTTCATTTACTTAATAACCTATAACAGTGATGGAACTGTAAAGTTTTTAGTGATGCAAACAGCCTGCTGTGGCATGCATACCACAGGTTTGTCTTCAATGGTGTATGGGATAAATACAATGTTAAATGAAGACAATGAGGCCCACAGAATTGAGGCAAGAGTTGAGCCCAGTACCTCAGTTTTCATAGCCTGGGTGTTGGCCATGCCAAGGTAGACTGAGATTTGAACCCAGGTCTTCTTTCTTTATTTATTTATATTTTGGCAGAACCAGGGATTGAACTCAGGCCCTTGTGCTTGCAAGGGAAGCACTTATCCTACTGAGCCATCTCCCTGGCCCTTATATGTCAGATTTTGAACTGTGCCATATGTTATCTCTGGAAATGGTTTGTCATCAAGGGAACCAAAGTGTAACTTGGAGCATTAGAGGAAAGGCTAATCTTTGTCCTTGAGCTGGTACAACATTGGCCTGTAGCTACCTCAAGTGTTGGCATGTGGTGCAAGTAGGAACATCTAGCTGGGTGTGGTGGCACATGCCTATAATCCCAGCACTTGGAAGGCTGAGGCAGGAGAATGACCAGGAGTGTAAGGCTAGCGAGAACTGCATAGAGAGAGCCTGTCTCCAAAAAAAAAAAAAAAAAAAAAAAAAAAGTAGAGGGGCCAGGGAGATGGCTCAGTAGAATAAGTGCTTCCCTGGCAAGTGCAAGGGCCTGAGTTCAATCCCTGGTTCCACCAAAAAAAAGGGACATTTATACTTTCAAATCACACCAAAATCTTTAAAACTAATAACTAGCAGGCTGAGCCATCTGGATTGGAGCTTTACCTCTTATCTCATCTGAGATGAGACACTTGTCTCTTAGTGTGTGATTATTGTGCCTGTTTTACTACATGGGGATGGCCAAGATGAGAAACCTCCCAGACCACGTAGAGTGAGGACTCCTGGAATTTCTTTCTTCTTCTTTTTTTTTTTTTTGCAGATTTTTATCTTGCAGTTTGTTAAGTATGAAATGGCAACATAATACAGTTAGACTTTCTAAGAAATTTTAATAATTATCCAACAAGTTGTCCCAGTTTCATCTTTTCCTCTTGCTTTTGTGTTTCTATAAACTTGATCACACATAAGTACTATTCCAGATATTTTTAGATTTTTATTAATACATGTGCATAGTGCATGATGTTTGCCTTCCTCGTGTGGAGGTGGTATGTGTTCACAACACATCTTAATTCCTTTTTTATTCTCTTTCCCACCACTCCCTTCCTGCTCCATTTTTTTGATCCGTTTCCCATTTGAGAAAGATCTGTTTCCCTTTAGTCCTTTGAACCCAATTGCTCTTTTTTTCTAATGTAGAATAAGATGCTATTTAATTTTGTTCTTCCATAGCTAATAATTTTTTCTATGTATAAGGTTTAATGATTTTTTTCTTTATAATTGTGGGCGATTTTATTTTTGTGTATCTTGGTATGATTTTATTCATATTTCTTGTACAAAAGGTTCGTTTTCCTTGGGAATGTGGTGCTATAATTTTAACTAAGTTCAGAAATTTTAAATCTTTAAATATTTATTGCCTACCCCATTCTACTTTGAGAATTCTAATTATATGAATATAAGTTTCTTGATTTTGGCAGAATGAACTATTCTATGACTCTCTCTTCTTCCTGTTTATTTTAGACAATTTTTATTGTTATATTCATTTAAGTGTGTAAATAATTTTTTACGATGTGCAGTCTATTATTAATCTCATGTATTTCAGAAATATTTTTCAAGAATTCACTCTATCAGGGGCTGGGGAGATAGCTCAGTTGAATAAGTGCTTGCCTGATGAGCTCAAGGTTCTGAGTTCAATCTCTGGTACCACAAAAAAAAAAAAAATAAATAAATAAATAGAACTCAGTGTATCAATATCTTATATCTTTCATATTTCAATATTTGTCTACAATTTTTAATTTGCTTTTTAATTATTGATTTTTTTCAATAAAGTTAATGAGTTAAAAAATAAAAGTTAACTCAAAAAAAAGATCTGTTTCCCTGCTTCCTATTATTTATTTATTTTTTAAATTTTTATTTATTTTTATTTTTGTTTTATTGAAGTACAAATATCAATGAGACAGTTTTAAGATACCTTGACAAGATGGATTTGATAACTCCTATTATTTTTTATTTTTCTCTTTATTTGCATTTTGTGTTTCTCAAGTAATAGAAACCATGTGATGGTTTCAAAGTGCATCCATTTTCCTACAGTTTTTCTTTATGGTGGAGTAGTATTTTGTTGTGTATAAGTACCACATTTTCTTTATCCATTAATTTGTTGATAGACCTATGTGCTTTTCTTTCTGTTTTTTTTTTTGGTGGTACTGGAGATTGAACTCAGGACCCTGCGCTTGCCAGGCAAGTGCTTATTCTACTGAGCTATCTCCCCAGCTCACTATGTGCTTTTCTGTGCTTGTGTTTATTTTATTTTATTTTGAGACAGAGACTGTGTAACCCAGGTTGGCCTCAAACTCATGGTGATCTTCTTGCCTCAGCTTCCGGATTGCTGGAATTACAGGCTTGCATCACCATACCCAATTTACACTTGTATTTTGAAATATTCTTAATTATATAATATTGGTTAATTTACAAGTTTTAAAAACTTATTCTGAAAAAAGTGAACAGTCCACAAACACACACACATACGCACACATACGCACACACATACACCACAATGATTTTCATTAACTGCTTCTTTTTTTAAGCTTTAAAATCTTTTCTTTAAACAATTTCTTGAAGAATAACTCCCCAACATGGAAAGCAGTTGAGACTATTCTACTTGTTATGAGGTTTTGGGTAATCCTAGTTCCTTTGCTTCCTCCTCAGGAATCTCTGTAGGACTTAGTGGAGCAATGTTAGAAAGCCACTGATGTCTTCTAGTTAATCCTGAAATGGAAGTGTGAATAGAGTTAATGAGGTGATTGTACAGGAAATGCAAAATGCATCGTCATGTCTTTGTTTGACGTACCCTGTGAACATGCAGGGTATGTTTACATCTTCTCTGGTGAGAAGATGTGCTAACTATAGAATACCAAGTGCTAATTGTGGAAGAAGAAAAATTGCCCAAGAGGCCTGTGTGTAACTGCATCTCCTAGCCTTTTTTTTGCGTGATGTGGGATTGAACTCAAGCCCTTGCACTTGCCAGGCAAGCGTTTATTCAACTGAGCTATCTCCCCAGCCCCTATCCTTTTTTTTTTTTTTTTTTTTTTTTTGTCTTTTTGAGACAGGGTCTCACTATGCAGTTCAGGCGGCCTTAAGCTCATTTTGTAGGTCAGGCTGGTCTCAAACTCACAATAATCCTCCTGCCTCAGCCTCCTGAGTGCTGGAATTACAGGCATGTGCCACCATGCCTGGCTCCCCTATCCTTTTTAAAGTTATTAGAAGTTGGAGCTTTTTGTCCTTGAAGGCAGTGTTAAAAAAAAAAAAAAAAAAAAAAAAGGAGGATAATCTGCTTGCATTAAACAACAGTAAGACTACCTTCTATCTATTAGACTTTATGCGTCTCTGAGCCTCTGTTTTTCCTATCTTCAGTGTGAAGTGATGAAACCTACCTTGTGTTGTGAAGATTATTTAAGATTATACAGTAAAGAGCTTTTTAAAAAATGTATTTGGTACAAGGACTTATTAGCAGCTCAGATTTGTAGTGATCCTTCTGTTTTCAGCCTCCCCAGTGCTGAGATGGCAGGTGTGCACCACCATGCCCAGTCTTGGTGGCTGCCTCAGCACGCCTGGGAGTGTGGCTGGCATAGCCTGTGGTGCCAGGGATCAACCCAGGCATTTGGTTGGCTGAGCTAGCCTGCCGGCCCTAGAAAGCTTTTTTGTTTGTGTACTTTTTAAAATTTTGGTACATTTTAGATCTATATAATGATAACTAACATTCGTCATAGGGAGTTTGTACTTGTACATAACATATCTGGCTTCTTTTTTTTCCTATTCCTCTCCCCTTGCTACCATTTTCCTCCTTATTTACAAAAGCTGTTTTTTTGATGTATTAAGTACAGAGTCTACGCGGTCTCACTACACAGATCGGACTTGTAGTAGATTCTCCTGTTTTCAGCTTCTCAAGCACTGGGATTACAGATGCACGCCACCATGCCTAATCTCAATCACAGTCTCTCCCTGGGGGGAGGGCCTGCAAGGTAGGTGGGGGTTCAAACCCTGGCCACTGTGCTCTGCGTAAGAAGCTCTGCTGAGCTATCTGGCCAGCCCCAAAAGCTTTATTCTTATCTAGTTTTTCTTTCTGTTCTTTTTTTTCTTATCCCTTCTTTCCTTTCCCACTCCCCTTTATTTCTCTACCCATTTGAACAGTTTTTTTTATATTTCACAATATCTGTTGCACACTTTGGTCCTCATTTACACTTTCAGATTCTCACACTAGAGAAACAATATGGTATTTATATATTTGTCTGATTTATTTTACTTAGTGTGTGGTCTCAAGTAGCAACCATTTACCTAGAAACATCTCAAGCTTATCCTTCTTTATGGCAGAACAGTACTCCATTGTATCAAAAAAACCACATCTTTATACATTTACCAGTTGATGGGCATTTGGGTTGTTTCTAACATTTAGCTTTGGTAAACTGTGTAGCTGTAAACATGGATGTCCATATATCACTGTGCTATGTGCTTTTAATTCTTTTGGGGAGGTACCAAGAGGGGAACAGCTGGGTCAAATGGGGCCTGTAGTCCTAACTTTTTGAGGAATCTCCACACTGATTTCCACGGTGGTTGCACCAGTCTACGCTCCCACCAACAATGGAGAAGGATTCATTTTTCCTCACAGCCCTACCAGCGTTTATTATTTGTTGATTTTGTTTGTTTTTGCAGTGCTGGGGATTGAACTCAGGACCTTGTGCTTGTCAGGCAAATGCTTATTCTATTGAGCTCTCTCCCCAGCCCTTGATTGAGGATTGGTATGAGTTCGAGACCAGCCTGAGCTACAAAGTGAGCTTAAGGCCAGCCTGAACTGCATAGTGAGACCCTGTCTCAAAAAGACAAAAAAAAAAAAAAAAAAAAAAAAAAAAAAAAAAAAAAAAAAAAAAAAAAAAAAAAAAAAAAAGAAATCAACAAATAAGGGCTGGGGAGAGATGGAATCTCAGCATTGTTTTAATTTGCATCTCTCAAATGACTAGTAATGTCGAGTATTTTTTCACATATTTATTCACCTTTTTTGGGGGAGGGAATTGAACTCAGGACCTCACACTTGCAAACCAGGGGTTATGCTACTGAGCTATATTTCCAGACCTTGCCATTTCTATTTCTTCATCTGAGATCTGAGAAGAGTACATTCATCTTAGATGCCCATTTTTGGATTGTGTATTTACATTTGGGAGGTCTGATTTTTTTTTGAGTTCTTCATATATTCTATTGTTTTGTTTTGTTTTTTTGTCTTTTTTTTTTTTTTTTGCGGAACCGGGGATTGAACTCAGGCCCTTGCGCCTGCCAGGGAAGCGCTTAATCCACTGAGCCGTCTCCCCGGCCCCATTTTTTTGTCTTTTTGAGATAGGGTCTCATTATGCAGTTCAGGCTGGCCTTAAACTCACTTTGTAGCTCAGGCTGGTCTCGAACTCATAACAATCCTCCTGCCTCAGCTTCCCGAGTGCTGGGATTGCAGGCATGCAATCCACACCCGGCTTCTTCATAGATTGTAGAAGTAAGTAATCCTTTGTCTGAGGAACAGCTGACAAACATTTCTTTTCCCCTATTGTGGAAACCCTGATTCTGTTGGTAGTTTCCCTTCCTGTGCAAAAGCTTTTAAATAAGATGAGATCCCAGTTGTTGATTCTTTTTGATAACTCCTGTGCAGCTGGGGCTTTGTTCATAAAGTCTTTGCCTATACAAGTGTTTGTAAGTGCTCTATCTATTCTGTTTTGCAGCAGATTTAGTGTTTCTGTTTTAATATTTAGATCTTTTCAATTTTAATTTAGTGTGTTATAAAAGATAAGGTTTTAATTTTAATCTTAGACAAGTGGAAGTCAGGGTTTTTAGCACCATTTATTAAAAAGGCTACTTTCCAGTTAATGTGTTTGGCACATTTGTTGAAGGTAAATGGCTAAATATGTCTGGAATTGTTTCTGCATTTTCTAATTTGTTTCACTGATCCTCAGGTCTGGTATTTTCCCCCTCCAATTACCATGTTTTTTTTTGGGGGGGGAACCAGGGATTGAACTCAGGCCCTTGCACTTGCCAGGCAAGTGCTTGTTCTACTAGCCCCCACCATGTTGTTTTTATTACAGTGGTTTGTAGTATAATTTCAAGTCAGGGATTGTAAATGTCCCTGTCTTGCCTTTGTTGCCCAGAATTGCCTTTGCCAGTCTAGGTCTCCTCTGAGTCCAAATGAATTTTAGGATCGTTTTCTCTAATTCTGTGAGGTATGCTATTGGAATTTTGATCAAAATTGCATTAAATCTATATATCACTTTTGGAAATATGGCCATTTTCACTATATTGGTTCTGTAGTGCAAAGAGCAAAGGATATCCTTTCATTCTCTCTTTAATCTTTTTCAGAGTACTGTAATTTTCAATGTTCAGGTCTTTCATGTTCTTTATTAGATTGATTCCTAGGTATTTCATTTGTCATGCTATTGTGAAAGGTGTTTTCTCTAATTTCTCAGTGAGGTTGTTATTTGGTATACAGGAAGGCTTTTGATTTAAAAAAAATAATTTTTAAGTCATTTATTTATTTGGTATAGAATCTCACTACTGGGATTATAGGTGTGCTCCACCACACCTGGTTTCCATGGCCAGCATGGTGTGCCTGAAGTTCTGGGGCTGGTATGACATGCGTTACCGAGGATCCAACCTAGGTCCTTGTGTTTGCCAGGCAGGTACTTAGACTGCTGTATCAGTCAGGGTTTTACTAGAGGAATAGATAAAATACAAGATGTACAAATGTATAAGAAATTATAAGATTGGTTTATGACGGTCAGCCACAACAGAGTCAGAGTTGGATGAGAAAGTTTGTAGAGGGCATCTGTATCCTGGAGACTGAAGGATCGATCGATCTAATTATCTATCTATCTATCTATCTATCTATCTATCTATCTATCTATCATCTTTTGTGGCAGGCTCAGCCTACCCTGGGGGCAGGATTGGCATTGCGTGTGGTGCCAAACCATGGTCCCTGCGCTTGCCTAACCTTGACTAAGCAGGTGCTTTAGACCGCCACCCAGAGACTGGAGGATTTAATTTAAGATCTACAGCTCACTGCAATGTTTTGTACAAGTCTATATTAGGCTGATGGGTTGTGAGGAAGGCTGATGAGTCTGTATTTGAAGGTTGAATGACCTATGGCAAGGCTGAAGAGTCTATGCTAGAAGCAAGGAGACCAACTTTTAAGCTGACCAACTTTGAAGCTGACTAGGAAATGGAGCTCTATCTTTACTTAATTTCCTTTTGTATCCTTTAGTTGCTGAGTTGCTCTAGGGTGGGCCCTCCATTGACAGGTATAAAACTGCTCAGCTATTTAGTTAAACTTTGAACTTTCAAGTTGACACAATGTATCAACCACTACAACCACCAACCTATTTCCTCAGCCCCAGGCCTTTGGTTTTTTGAGTGTCAGCTGTGTACCGCACTCCACTACTGAATTTGGCTATTAAATCTAGAAGTGTTTTGGTGGAGTTTTTGGCATCTTCTTTGTAGAGTATCATGTCATCCATAAATAAGGATTATTTATTTATTTATTTATTTATTTATTATTTTTTTGTCTTTTTTGAGACAGGGTCTCGCTATGCAGTTCAGGCTGGCCTTAAGCTCACTTTGTAGCTCAGGCTGGTCTTGAACTCACAACAATCCTCCTGCCTCAGCCTCCCGAGTGCTGGGATTAAAGGCATGCGCCACCACGCCCGGCTTAAATAAGGATAATTTAACTTCTTCCTTCCCTATCCTTATTCCTTTTATTTCATTATTTTGTTCTGGCTGAAGTTTCCAGAACTACAGTGAGTTAGAATAGCGATAGTGGACAGAAAGATATGTAGCATAGTGCCAATTAAGAAATTAAAAATAGATTAATGTGGTGTGTACCTGTAATCCCAGCACTTGGGAGGCTGGGGCAGGAGGGTTGTGGAGAGTTTGAGGGCAACATTAATTGTATAGTAAAACTCTGTCTTGAAAAGACAGAAAAATGATGGAAAAAAGTTTGTATGGACAGGTACAAATAAAAATATAAATAATAAATACATTAGAATGTTTTTGAAATAGGAATAGGTATTTTTAAAAGTCCAAACAACTCCCCAGGGAATGTTTTATAAAGGCAAGGCTCTAGGATGATTGCTGAGTAGCAGGAACAGGAACTATTTGAGATTAGCTATGATGGGATAGATGAGACTGGTGTTTCTCTCAAAGTGAATACAATTTTTTGTTCTTCACTAGTACATGTTGGTGGCCATATCTTTCAGTGATTTATCCATGACCACCAAGTACACGAGCACAGTTCTGTTCTCCTAAGACCAAGGTTTCAAAACAATTTTTTTTAGGCTAGATTATTCTTTGTTTTGGAGAGCTAAATCCTGTAAATTGTGGAATGTTTAACAGCATCCGGACCACTGCCCAGTAGAGAGTAGGAGCACCTTTCTCCCAGTTGCACCATCCTAGTATGTCTCCAGACTTCTCATGGTGTCCCCCAGGAAGCAGAATCACCCCTGATGAGAAGTACTGTCCTAGACTCTGGGATCTGGAGTAGCATGGACAGTGCCTGTTCTGATTATTGTTCTGGTCCCTGTGCACTGGCCTCCCTTCATGACTTAGTAGCTCTCTAGAATGTCCTGTACAACCTCAAATTGAGTCTTCAAATTAAAAGAAGAAAAAGCTAAATTAACCTTTATTTGGAGCAAGAGAGCCCACTGTCTTCTCTGCCAGACATTGTTCTTTCCAGTTCAGCAACAATAATACTACTCCCAGGTTGTTTTGTTTTGTTTTGTTTTATTTTGTTTTGTTTTGGTGCTGGGGTTTGAGCCCAGGACCTCTTACATGGTGGGCAAGTGCTATAGTGCTGAGCTATATCGCCCATCATTGTCACTTTACCCCACCCATTATTTTTTCTTTTCAGTTTTTTGGCTTTGGTTGCATTTCTTACATTTATTTTTTTAGTACGTATTTGCAGTACCTAATGTTTACATTCCTTGTGTGAAGTTGGTATGCATATATAACACATCTCTCTTTTTGAAACAAGGCCTCACTGTACAGTTCAGGCTGGCCTCAAACACACTGTGTAGTTCAGGCTGGCCTTAAATTCATTCATGATGATCCTCCTGCCTTACCCTCCTAAGTGGTGGGATTACAGGCATGGACCAGTGTGCCCAGCCATAGCGCATTTTAACACCTTGTTTTCATCCCCTTCCCTCCACTCCCCTTCCTCTTGCTCCTTCTCTTGGTCCCCTTCATAGTCTATCTTCCTACTTCTTATTATCTTTTATTTTGCTCTTCTTGTATATTTTGGGTTTCTCATGTAAGAGAAACAATGTGATACTTAAGTTTGTGTGTTTAATTTATTTCACCTAATATATGATTTCAAGATGCATCCATTTTCCTATAGATTACTCCAGTTTTTCTTTATGGCAGAACAATATTCCATTGTGTATAAATACCACATTTTCTTTATCCATTCATCTGTTGTACATATAGGCTGCTTCTAGCTGTTATAAATTGTGCTACTATAAAATGGATATGAATGAGTCACATAATATTATGTCTTTAGGAAAGATACCTAAGAAAGTGAATAGGTGGGTCAAATCGAATTTCTAGTTCTAGTCTTTTGAGGAATCTCCATTTTGATTTCCATAGTAGTTATACTAGCTTACATTCCTTCTAACAATGTAGAAGGCTTCCTTTTCAAAACTCTGCAGCCTTGACAGGATTTGTTGTTATATATTTGGTTTTTTGGTGATGGCCACTTTTCTGGAGTAAGATGGACCCTCAGTGTTGTTTTAATTTGCATTTTTCTAAGGCCAGCATTGTTGGACATTTCTTCCTGTGCTTATTGGCCATTTGTACTCCTGTGAAGTATCAACTTACTTAATTTGCCCATTTTTTGATTGAATTTTATTTATGGGGGAAAATCTTAATATTTTTAGTTCTTTCTATATTCTAGATATTAGTCTTCTGAGGAATAGCTGGCAATTTTTTCCCTCATTCTGTAGGTTGTATTTTCACTGTAATGGTTGTTTTTTTTTGATGTGTACAAGCTTTTAACTTGATATGATCCCACTTGATTCTTGTTACTATTTCGTGTGCACTTGGGATTCTGTTGAGAAAGTCCTTACCTACACCCATTACTTCAAGAGTTTTATGTATTTTATCTTCTATCAGGTTAAGTGTTTCTAGTTTTGTGTTTTTTGTATTTCAGATGGGCCTTGAACTCACTATGTAGCTCAGGCTGTCCTTGAATTTCTGACCATCCTCTTGTTTTAAACTCTGAATGCTGGGATCATGGCAAGTGTTCTGTTTTAATAGTTCTTTGATCCATTTTAGTTTTAGTTTAGTATATGATGACAGATACAAGTCTACATTCAATCTTCTGCATGTGGATAGTCAGTTTTCCCAGCACCTTTTATTAAAGAAGCCATCTTTCCTGTGATTTTTTTAATCCCTTTGTTAAATATTGAATAATTGGGGCCGAGGGATTTTTTTTTTTTTTTTTTTTTTTTTTTTAATGTACCAG
>PVKA01006700.1:0-68218 GCA_004027165.1 Ctenomys sociabilis | reverse complement strand
GATTTCATTTGGTTCTGTGTGAATTTTAGGTTATTTTCTCCAGTTCTGTGAAGAATGCTGTCAATATTTTAATTGGAATTGCATTAAATGTGAGTGTCAATTTTGGAAGTATGGCTATTTTGAATATAAATATTGGCTCTGCCTATTCAGGAACTAGGGATTTTATTTTTGTTTTGAGACAGGTAGGTTCTTATTATGTTGCCCCAGCTGGCTCCAAACTTCGGATCTGCCTGCCTCAGAGTAGCTATATTACAGGCCACCTTATGTACCTATAGTTTAAATTAGTTGATGGATTTAAATTTTTTCTTTATATGAAAGATTCTATAAGAGAGAATAAGAATTCATTTTTCCAGCATAAACTATGGAACAGAAATTTGAAGTGGTTGGTGGGAGGATATGATCATTAATTTGAAGAACTGGACCTAAAACCTAAATCTAATTCTTGGTTAAGTATTCTTTCCATAGATTTCTCTCACAAGCCTCAGGAAATTATTATCTGTTTCTGTCAGTCATTTCTGCTTTTAGTTCTGAGTTTGCTTCTTAAAATGACTTCTGCTTAAGTCCTTCCTTTGGATTCCAAGTTGTTTCAGAAACTCCCCTTCATTTTACCTCTCTAACTTTTTCAAGGTTCTCCCAGAAACTCAGTGATGTATGGAGGCAGTAAAAGACTGAAGATCTAGATTGGAAACCGGACCCAAGCAAGACTTGCCTTTTGGCTCCTCTGTAGTTTGGTTTTCATCATCTGTTCAGAGCCTAATATTATTTACTCCTTG
This sequence comes from Ctenomys sociabilis, assembly GCA_004027165.1. Lineage (NCBI taxonomy): Eukaryota > Metazoa > Chordata > Mammalia > Rodentia > Ctenomyidae > Ctenomys > Ctenomys sociabilis. The sequence continues at coordinate 67,445 of PVKA01006700.1, read as the reverse complement.
GTTCCCACAGGGATGTTAGGGGAAGAGAGAAGCTTATGCTTGGAAAAGTGTCTGTCCTATTTTTAAAGGTCTCCCAGGAGAAGTTTTCATCATCTCTGTCTCCTACCAAATAGAGTATATTTTCAAATTTGCTCCCCCTGAACAGCTGTTCCCTCCTGGGGTGGATGGGTGGTAAAATCTTACTACTTCTTACCTGGATTTTTTTTGAAACAGGGTCTCACTATGTATTTCAGGCTGGTCCTGAACTTGGAATCCTCCTGCCTCGACCTCCTGAGTGCTGGGATTAAGGTATATGCCACCATGCCCAGCCTCCTACTTGGAAATCTTGAAATCTTGGAAATTTTCCCTTAGATCAGAACATTAAGAGGATTACTGAAATGTGGCTAGAAAGTACAAAACATTTATCCTCAGAATTTAATAAAAGATTTCTATCTGAGATACACATGTCAACATCCTCTGAAGTTTCCTACCTCTAGAAACTCCATTTCTCACCTATCCCTGAAAGGTTGTATTCTCTCCAGTGTACCTTATTCCCTCACCCTGGAATGCTTGTCAAGAGCCCTTTTTTGGGGGCCAGTGAGATAGCTTAGTGGGCTAAAATGCCTGCTTAGGCAAGTTTAGGCAAGAGCAAGGACCACAGTTCAATCCCCAGTACCATATGCTGTGCCAGCCCCACCCCCAGGATGGGCTAAACCAGCCAGAGTCTGGGGATGGTGGCACATGCCTATAATCCCAGCACTGGGGAGTCTGAAAACAGGTGGATCTTTAGGAGTCTGAGCTGTGTAGTGAGACCCTATAACAACCAAATACATTTTTTAAAAAAGAGCCCTTGTTGCACTTAGGCCTATTAGGCCATTTTTGGTTCCCTCTCATTGAGCTCTTTGCTTCTCTGTACTTCTGACCACTGTGCTTCTTCCATTATAGATCTTATGATTCTGAATTGTAGTTATGTGTTTGTCCTCATTTGATTTAAATTCTTGAGGCCTTGTTTTTAACTAATGAGGGTCTCACTATGCAGCTCGGACTCAAAGTGATCCTTCTGCTTTCAGCCTCTCCAGCGCTGAGATTATAGGTGTGCCACACTCTACGGGGACTCTGGCCTGCTCAGTCTGCCCTGGTGGTGGGGCTGGCACATGGTGCTGGGAGTCAAACCACAGTCCCTGAATTTGCCTAAGCCTGCCTAAGCAAGTGCTTTAGTCCACTGAGCTATCTTGCTGGCCCTAAGGCCTTGTTTTTCACTTCTGAATTTTCTAGTTCTTGGTGTGATATCCATTAAATGTTCAGTAAGTGTTTGTTAGGTGATTGCTTGACTGACTCTCTTACCTGGAAAGGAGAAGACTTGGGAGAGATGATGTAGTTGTAGGTATTAGGAGAGTACATCTAAGACATGGGATAAATTTACTTTGTACTTCTATTGAAGACAGTGGGTTGGACCAGAGGCAGAAGGGTCACAAGGGACAACTGTCTACCATACATATTAGCAATAGGTAGCTTGCTTCATTTGATAAGGAGAACCATTTGCTAAGGGGGTGTTAGATGAGAATTGCCAACCACGTTTCTGCCCTTTAGGGTATTCCAGCAGTGTTCAACCAACTAGTAGAAATTATCCTGCATATGTCTGCTTCCCAAGTCTCTTGACAGCTCTCTTAGATAACTGATGATAATAGCCATGCCTTCCTGTATTCTTCCCCAGGCCTAATAATCCTAGTGCCTTTTGTTGTTCCTTAAGTGATTTAGTTTCAAGACTCTAATCCTGGCAGCTGTTTTATGGCCTTGCTCATTTGTCAGTGATCTTTGTATGGTTTTGTGGTCCCAAGACCTAACCCCAGCGTCCCAAGGATGACCTGCCAGAGCAGAAAATACTGGAGTTGCTGCCTCCATCCTGGCTGTTTTTTTTTTCTCCAGTACTTGGGATCGAACTCAGGACTTTGCACTTGCCAGGCAATGCTGTATTCTTGATTGTGTAGTCTGTGGTTGCCTGGACATTTTTTTTTAGCAGCAGCCTTATTGACATACTCTGTAGCAATTTGTGATCCCTGAAACTCCTAGATTTGTTTCATTTACTTTGTAGGTTTTATTGTGTGGTTTTTGGTCTTCATTGTAGCTTATTAGCTCATAGAGTGTTATAGCTAGAATCTACAAGCAAAATTTATTCATTTTAGATCTTGTTTCTTTTTCCATGTTTGTCATCTGCCTTTTATTCCAGGCGGACACTTATTCTGCTGAGCCATCTCCCCAGCCCTCTGCCTTTTATTCCAATTTCCACCACACCCCTAACTTTTTTGCTCTCTACAGCTTGGTTATCCACTCTTTCACTCACAACTATTCATATAAATATTAAACAGAGCCATGGAAAATATCCCAGCACCTCCTTCAGGTGACCTGAGCCCATTTATTAGCACTTCTTTTCAGTTCATGTTTTCAAGCTATTTGTTGTATTACTGTGAGTTTCTTACTTTATTGTACTACCTGACTTGTAGTTTTCATTAGCAATATTCCTTTTTGTCCAAGCATGGTAAGTGATCTGAGCCTAGAAGAGGGAGAGATTGAGAGGTGATGAGAATGCTGACAGTTGCCAGTGCCAGGTATCTGCAGCTTCACGGTGATGGTACCCAGGGGCCCATCTGCATGATCTCAGAAGTGATGCATGATGGTGCCCAGGGAACTGCATGATCTCAGAAGTCCTTCCATTAATTCTCATTCTTCTGACATAGAAGGGATCTGGCACCAAGTGGTGGTACATGTCTATGATCCTGGCGCTGGGAAGGTTGAGCCAGGAAAATCACCTTGAATTCATGGCTAGCCTGGGCTACATGGCAAGACCTTGTCTGAAATACAGATATTTCTCATTTAATGACCTACCTGTTTAATGGCTGTTTGAACTTACAACATGTCTTTGTTTTTTTTTTTTTGTACAGTTCTGTATGTCTTGTTTATGGAGTCTTAATGTGTTTTTGTGTATAGTAGACCATGCTTATACATTATAGCAGTTTTTTCTGATTATTCTGTATAGTACAGTATTACAGTTTTATGTTGTTATACATTATAGTACTGCCCTGTGAGAGTTATGCAAATAAAAGCCAAGTAGTCAGTTTCCTTTGACCAGTTATTTGTTCTGAGCATTGTAATATACATGCTGTATGCACTTCCTCATGTGTGACCTCGTCTCAAGGCCACATGAGAAATACCTATGAATGAATAAGTAAGTAAGAATCTGGAGGTTGTCTTCTGAGTCTTTACATCATTTAGAAGTAATTATGAGATTTTGTTTCTCTTCACTAAGAATATCTTCCAGCTAGAAAGAAAAAGCAATCTACTTTTTTTTTTTTTTCAATGAACTTAGTACAGGGTCTACAGTATCTCACTACAGATCAGACTCATAGTGATCCTCCTGTTTTTAGCCTCCCAAGCACTGTGATTACAGGCGTGTGCCACTACACCCAGTCTACAAAAAGCAATCTAATTAAATGTAGAGTAGCTCTTATTGATAGCATCTAATGTCATCTTCCAAAATGTTTCACTTGTGGAGAGATAATTAGGATGTTGTAAATTCTTATTTTCTATTCAGAGAAGCTGGGATTGTTCTTTAGGAAATGCTTGCTGAGTGAAGCTGTGAATTAGTTTTACTTAAATCTTCAGTTTCACAGCTATTTGCAGACTCAGGGGAAGAGGGAGCAGTGGTTCTTTTCTGTCTCTCTGCCTAGCTAAATCCAAGCCTCTTTCAGAACTATAGGGTTCTACTGCTTTTAGCAAATCTTTCTTGGTAGCTTCTGCCCACACTGTTGTCCACTGAACACTCTTGACTGTACTTGGCACCTTTCAGGATTGTGTTGTTCATGACTTTATGTCATATCTCCTAAATCTAGAAAAGACACTTCAGGCCGAGGTTTTTTCCACACATCAGGCTTTCTGAAGAATGAGACCTGAGTGAACAAATCAGCTGAATCAAAAAGTCTACTTAAGTGTTGCCATTAGGTGGCGTCAGAGCCCCAGTTGTTGTCTGGTAGGCATTAAAAGTGCCTGCCTTAAGAATAAACCTATCCAGCAGAAAAGTATAAAAATGAAGTATACATCATGGGGCCATAATATTAAGCTGAGCTGTAAATGGCTATGGTCGACAACTTCTTTGAATAACTTACTATCATTGTAGAATGCTGGACTGTGTTGGATTGTGGTGTTGAGTTCAAGTACCTAAGTTAGTTGAATGACAATGGAGTGCCCACCTTTGACAGGTGTAGACAAAGGAAGGGGTGTAGAAAGAAAAAATCGTGATGTGTGTGTATAGACAGTACAGTTGGGATAGATAACGCTGTGCTTCTACATAATTCTGTGAGAGGCAAGATTTGCACTGATGGTGGTTGGACAGAATATTATGTCGGGCTTCTAGTACTACGGTCATCCACTAGGAAAATAATTGTTGAATTTTTGATATAATTCAGGTATAAAAAATAAGTAAGCAGCTACACTCTTAATTCACTGATAAGAGATATCTGCTAAAATAATATCTGTAAATATAATACCATGTATGCACCTTGTACAATACCAAAACATTATGAAAACAGTTTGCAATGTATTAATTTATCAAATCTGTATTGTTCAGGTGTCTTGAAACTGTATGATTGACATTTGTAGTTCAATAAAATAAAATTTAAAAAAAATTCTTGGGGCTGGGAAGATAGCTCAGTAGAATAAATACTTGCCTGGCAAGTACAAGGTCCTGAGTTCAATCCCCAGTTCTGCAAAAAATCAATCAATCAATCAATCAATCAATCAATCAATCTTTTTGGGCTGGAGATATAGCTCAGTAGAATAAGCACTTGCCAGGCCAGTGCAGGGTCCTGAGTTCAATCCCCGGAACCACACACACACACAAATAATAATAATAATCTTTTTTTGCTAAGCAAAATGCCATAAACATTAGTGTAGAAAAATTTAAGAACAAACAAAACGTAAAAATTAATCAGATAAAATTGTAATTTATTCTTTTCTCACATGGCAAACTCTTCACTCAGCCCCACTTGCCTTGCCTTTCTAAACCCTATGCATTCTGGCCTTTGAGACTCCCTCACAAAGAGTGCCTAGAAACTTGGAAATGGCCACAAATCCTTAGTTTATGTTTTTAAGTAACTTTTTTGGGAAGGAACAAATTAAACATTATAAAGAAACTGCTATAACTCTTACCAGTTTTTTTTTTTTTTTTTTTTTTTTTAGGCAGAGTTCAGGCTGCCTTGAATTCACAATAGCCTCAAAAAAATTACTTAGGAAGCTGGGGAGATAGCTATGTCTAAGTGCCTGCCTGGCAAGCTCAAGAACCCAGATTTAATCCCAGTACTTCATGCCATGTCTGCCCCTTGAAACCGGGCATGATGGCATACACCTGTAATTCTAGCACTGGGGAGGCTGAGACAGGAGGATCACTGTGAGTCTCAACTGTGGAGTGAGACCTATACCAAATAAACAAATAAATGAATGATTTATTTATTTTTGTATTTTAGGGAAGGGTCTATAGGGTGTTCAGGGTCTCATTACTCAATTGGACTCCTAGTTTACAGCCTCCCAAGAGCTGAGATTAGAGGCGCGCACCACACACCCGGTCTCAATTGCTGTCTCAGCACACCCAAGGCCAGCACAGCAGGCCCAGGGATTAAGTCCCCAGCCCCTGCATCTGCTTACAGGCGCTTTAATCTGCTGAGCTATTTGGCTGGCCCCCAAATTTTTTCTTTCTCTTTTTTTTTTCAGAACAAAGAATTGAACTTAGGCTCTTGCACTTACCAGGCTAGTATTCTACTGAGCTGTCTCCTTGGCCCAGGAATTTTCTTTTAAAGTTCTATCTTTCTAACTTTTTTACACGTACTGTTAAACTTATGAAGAGTGACATTTACCTAAAGCAGCTGGTTGAGGAGACCCTGGAAAGGAAAGTACCATCAGTTGTTTCAAATTCTGTTGTAGAATGAAATAATTATCTGTATCTGTAACATCTCAGTTACCAAGTGTCTGATAAGTGCTGATGAGGGGAAAGTAAAAAGGGCACATTTTTTTTCTAATGTATTTAGGACAGGGTCTACAGGGTCTCATGGTATAGATTGGACTCATAGTGATTCTCCTATTTTCAGTCTCCCAAGCACTGGATTACAGTGTGCCCTGGGGGCGGGGCCAGCACAGCACATCCGGGATCGAACCCCAGCCACTGAGCTCTGCCTAAGTAGCAGTTTTAGTCCACTGAACTATCTGGCCAACAGGGCACACTTTAAAAACAGTTATGTGGCTGGGTGTGGTGATGCACACCGTAATCCCAGCCCTGGGGAGACTGAGGCAGGATTGCTATAAGTTCGAGGCAACCCTAGGCCACATAGTGAGTTCAGGCCCAGGCTAAATTATGTAGCAGTCCCTGTCTCAATTTAAAAAAAGAAAGAAAAAACACTTCTTTCTTAGACCATCTTACTCCAATTTAGTCTTACTTTCCATTTACTTAATCTAATTTATTGAGGAACTATTACGTGCTATCTGTGTTTTCTATTGCAAAGCAAATATATAAATGCAACTGAATTCTCAACCTCAAGGAGGTTATATTTAGATAGTGAATGAATTCAAAATGAACCTCATTCTGTTCTGGTGGGTTTTTGTTTTGAGACAGGTTCTGCTATGTAGTTCAGGCTAAACTGGAACTCATTATGTAGTGCATCCTGGTCTTGAACTCTTGGTGGTCCTCCTGTCTCAACCTCTGAATGCTAGGATTATAGGCATGTGCCCCTACACCTAGCATTCACCCCATTCTAGATGGCATTCTAATGATGGCAGAAAAGAAAATGCTATTGGCGCTCTAAGAAATCATAACTAAGTCTAATTGGAAAGGAGACAGGGATGCATGTGTCTTGGATGTGACTCTGTCAGGCTAGGGATATTTTACCCCAGGGAGCAATTTGATCTGATGCCATGGGTAGCGGTAAAAGGTGGCCCTGCCTCTGTTTCTCCTCTCTTCACTCTGGTCTTTCCAGGGAGACCAGCAGATTGTTGCAGTTAGCCAGGGAAACAATAACAAACTCAAATGGAAAACAGAGAATATAGCTAAGTGACAGCTGAGGGAATTTCTGACTTTGATCACTAGAGGAGTTATCTTTATTGGAAACTGGAAATATAGAAGATCAGGTGGAAATAGGCAGCATTCTGGACTTATGGGTAGAGTGCAGAGGGAGCTGGCAAGTGCTGAAGTGCCTGTGTTTGTGTTTCAGATGGTGACGCTCTTTCAGATGTGGGTTGTTCCCCTCTATTTCACAGTGAAACTGCACTGGTGGAGGTTCCTTGTGATTTGGATCTTCTTCTCTGCTGTCACAGCCTTTGTCACCTTCCGAGCCACACGGAAACCTCTAGTACAGACAACCCCAAGGTGAGCTTTTTGTTAGCAGGGAAGAGGGCACTTGCTTGAAAGTCATGTGTTGGGGTGCATGGGAGGAGGTGGGCTTAGATGAGGAAAAGTGCAGTTTTTGTCCTCCAGTGTTACTTGGTATGGGGCCCTTCTAACACAAGCAGATTAAAGACTAGCAGCTCCCCTGTTCACAGGTTAAAAACCCCAAATATTTCCCTACAGCTTACTTAATGGTTTACATCAAAGTCTATCTATATTAAAGCACGAAGTAGATCCTGATGGTCATTGTTGTCTCGTTTTAAGGGTTTTCTTCTGTGAGCCTTTCTCTCATCTCTAAATTAGATTTTCATTATATTCTTTCATAAGGCTCTGTGTTTTTTCTTTGTAGAACTTACCACAATTTACAGCCAATTATTATTTTGAGTATGTGTCTCCCCCACTAAATTTAACTGAGATCAGAAACCATATGTTTTATTTGCCACTTCATTTCCAGGCCTTGCCACAGCCTGTGGCACACAGTATCCTATTCTCTGAATTTTGTTGAATGAACCAATCTCAGCAAATTTATTACAGTTTTTGAATGAATAATGCTTTTTCCTTGGATTGCAGAACTTCTGCCTAATCTTTATGTTTTACCCAAATGTATATCTCTAATCCTCCCAACCAGTTTGTGAGGTCATTTAATATGCTTGGCTGAAAAAGGAGAGATTCATTCATTCATTCATTCATTCATTCATTCATTCATTCATTCATTCATTCATTCATTCATTCATTCATATAGCAAGCACCAATGTGCCAGGCTCTGTGCTGAGTGATGGGGACATAGAGCTAGATAAGACACAGTCCCTGCCTTCAAGGAGCATTCAGTTTAATGGAAAGCACCTGGTTAATAAGCATGTGAGAGGCATGCACAGGGCCAGGGAGGCGTTCCTGGGGGGAGCCGGCCAGCCTCAGAGCTGGGACCACCTGATCCAAAGTCTTCCAGTTGCAAGTTGTGCTACTTGTATCCTTCTGCACTTCAAGCCTTTCTCTGGCCTCTGAGTGTCCTCATACAAGGTGAAGCTCATACAGGACAAGCTCTGAGGTTAAATGGATGTGGATTGAGAGACTCTAGCCCTATTCCTTTTTTTTTTTATTTGGTACTAGGAATCAAACACAAGACCTCGTGCTTGTCAGATAGACATTGAGGCACTGAACTATATCCCTGACCTCTTATTTCATATTAGGTTTATGCTATCACTTTTTAGAGCCTTGAATAATATTTCCCTAAAAAATGGATAATTGCTTTCACTTCATATAGGATGTTATAAGAAAAATAAAACACATTAGGAATCACCAAGTATAGAACAGTATAAATTCCTAACTAAAATGGTCAAAAAAAGTTATCAGTAAAGTGAAAGGTTTTTTTTTTGTACTTTTTATAATTGTTTTTAAAGAATACAAAATAGTGAAGATTTTTAAAATAGTGACTAAAATTCACTAGTACTATACAGTTGCAAAGCACTATCATAAACATCCTCATTTGTTCATGTAGTATTTAATGAGCATGAACCAGGTGAGAAAGGTAGCATGGTTTTCCCATTTTCCAAGGAAGTAAGTTTATCTTAGAAGACTTGACTTGCCTGAGGTTACTCAGCAAATGAAACTTCACTTAATCTAAATGACAGATTGACCTAAAGTTCTGTGTCCTTATCATTTGTGTAAACTGAATAATGGAGCTATGAGTTGTCTTTCAGGGCAAAACCACAAGCCTGAGAAGCCATCACTACTTGCTTAGCCACAGAAAGGAGGCACAGGCACCTTATGTTTCTTCCTTGGCAGAACCCAGTCTGCTTTCAGGAACCAGGCAGGCTTGTGCTAGTTATTTGAGCAAACTGCAAAAATGTTCATTAGCCTTCATCACTGCTAGACTAGTAGCATCTGTTATTAGCGGCCCATGTCTCTAGCATTTACAAGCTCTGGTTTGTTCAGAAAACCATGTTTTCTATTTGAACACAGCTGGAGTCAGCCACACAGATTCCTCACTGCCCTTTGCTGAGAATTGCTGTACCCTGCTTATCGTTCAGTAGCATGAATAACCCCATTCTGTCCCTTATACCACCACCAAGGCACAGATACATCTAATTCAGAAGTACTTTTTTTTACTAACCTGTTTTAAAACTGTTTCATTGCCATTTTTTTTTTTTTTTAATGTAATAGCTCTTTTCCTTTAATTGAGGAAGGGCAGGCCCTCTACACCATTGTACATAAAATTAACTTTGTCAATGGAATGAATAAACCACAAATATGGATAGTTGTTCTAACCTAACACATATGCTTTAAACCCCTCTTTGCAAATAGTCTATGAAGACTATAATTCATTTAATGCTCTGTAAATAATTATACAATTTTCAGATATTTCATTGTATTTAATCTTTATACAACTCTGAGATTAGTACATTAAAAAAATGATATGGGGTGACTAAGGTGTTCAAAGGAGTTTAGAATTCTTTAAGGCTAATATACATTGAGGTTATATGGAATGAAACTGAATCTAGCCTAACCTGCCTCCACACTCTATGCATGTGATCCTTACCAGGCATCTCCACTTCTCACATGCAGGCACACGGGACTGTAAAGGAGGGAGCATAGGGCCAGGGACAGCGTGGAGCAGTGAGCTATGGAGCCTGGGAACCTCAGCCCTGCTCCTGTTCTTCACATACAGTGTCAGGGACACTGTATGTGAAGTTGCAATTTTTTTTTTTTTTTATTGAAATAAAAAAACAAAACAAAACTGGGATTGATTGCAAAGGGATCTATTGGGGAAGAAGGCAACACTTTTTCCTAACCCAAAGCTTTTTGGGGCATCTCTAGGGGTGACAGAAATGTTAGAAAACTGGCAATGGCTGCATGATGCAATTAATTTACCAGAAACTATTGGAAGGAAAAAAAAAGTGCTTTTTTGAGTGCCTCCTTCCTCATTTCTCTTATAGAGAAAAAAGCCATTACAGAAGTAAATTAATGAAATCATTCATGATTGGCCTATGGGTAGGAGCTGTAGTCATATTAAGCAGTACTGAAGTTTCATCTCATTCATCTTCCCTTGGATTTTCTTTCCTGATACAGACAACTACTTGTCCCTACTTGTTCTTTGCTGAGGGTTATAGTTTTCACTTCCTCAACCAACTAATCTGAATTAAGGACAAAACTCTGAAGTCAGCAGTGCCCTTTATTTTGAGACTGAAACTTCTTTTTAGAAATCTTTTTTTCTTCTCTTGGTCTAAGACAAAGCATTAATTCCCTGAAGATGTCTGTGCAATTGGAGAAACAGACAACTTTGGACAGTAGTTGAAATTGCTCAGTAAGTCCTGAGTATAGAGACTGATGTCCCTAACTGACATGAGAGTAAGGGATTCTGGTGGCCCAGTAGCCCCTGAGGCCAGAGTCTTTGCTGAACTAACATCATCTCCTTTCTCCAGGTTGGTTTATAAATGGTTCCTGCTAATATATAAAATCAGCTATGCTACTGGCATCGTTGGCTACATGGCTGTCATGTTTACCCTCTTTGGTCTTAACTTACTATTCAAGTGAGTACCGTTTGCTTTTGTTTTGGGGGCATTTAAGGAGAAAACTTGTTAAGGATGTACCTTTTTTTACCACAAATGTGTATTAACCAAGAGCATATGGCAGGATAGAAGGCTTGGGCACTGTAGGGGATGGAAGACAACAAGCCCTTCTTGGTTTGTAGTGGCAAAAAGCCAGGACTACTGGGTGTATTAACACACACCTGTAATCTCAGCACTTGGGACACTGAGGCAGAAGGATCATGGGGCCAGCCTGAGCTACATATTCAGACCCTGTCCCTAGAAACATTAAAGATTCCCAGCAAGCACAAGGGCCTGAGTTCAATCCCCAGTTCCGCAAAATAAATAAATAAATAAATAAACAAACAAACAAATAAATAAGTTGAGGAATGTTAGGATATTTACAAAGTTCAAGTTTCAAGTTGTTGGTTATATTTTCTTTTCTTTTTTTGCAGTAGTAGGGATCGAACTCAAGACCTTGCACTTGTCAGGCAGGTGCTGATGCTGCTGAGCTATATCCCCAGCATCTATATTTTCTAATAATTTAAATTTCAGTAGTAAAGTATGACCAAAATAAGCATCACAATGATTATAACCAGTTACCCATAATTCCATTATTGTAACAATCATTTTTCTTGTCCACATATACTATTTATTGCAGTTTCCACTTTGCCTCAGAGGTCTCATATTCAGCTAGACCATGAGCTGGGAAACCACACACTTTGGTTCAAATGAAGTTTTACTGGAACATAGTCATGCTCTTTGACTTACATATTGTCTGTGGCTCTTGTATTCACCAACAGTGGTAAATGGTTGTGGCAAAGACCGTAATGGGTTTCAGAAACTAAAATATTTGAAGCTTTGCCTTTTACAGAAAAGGTTTGCTGACCCTTGGGATAGACACTCAAACGAACACGAGGAGAGTTGGCCACGCCTGACAACAGATTCCCTTAGAAAGAGTAAGGCAGGAAACACAGCAGGCCCGGTGTCTTCAGGAGACGTCCTAGTACTCTTGGAGCTAAGGAGTATTGAAAATGCGTGTGGGAGCACATCCCACATGGTAGGTGTGGGAGCCACCCTGGCTGGGAGCTCTGTCCTCCCAGAAAGCATCAGTTTCAAGATTGCCCCAGTTTAGGTTTGGTAGATACTCACAGGCTGTGTTTATTATGTAGGCGGTCTTGCTTGTTGCCAGCTGACACTCCACTGTTATCAGATTTCTGAGGAAAAAGTTCTAGGGAGTTAACCTGTCAGTACTTAAATCCTGCATTGGCTGGGCCTTAGTTTGTTTTCAATGTAGATACCATTAGCTATGTTGCTTCCCCAGGGAATACTGAGCCTCTGAAGGATCTCTATCAACTTTCAGGTCTTTTTACCTCCAATTTAGGCAGAAGCCAAGGAATTCTGAGTTCAAAGACTGGAGGATACAGTGAGTTAAGGGGTCAGAGGAGGGTGGAGATGCGCATTCCTGAGGTGGCTGTGGACTGTGAGTCTTGAGTCCTAGTCTAGGACAGTGCCTTGAAGCTAAGGAGATACAGGAGTCAAGATCAAATTGTGAATAAGCGGGCAGCCAACTCTTTCCCCAAATCTACTACTAGCTTTTAGATAGTGGTAGTTTTGAAATCAAAGGAGTTTATTTTGGAACAAGTGAAAATAATTATTATTTTTATATAGGGACTGAAAAACTTGTGAAATTTTTTCTTCCTGTATAGTAAGTATAGGCTGAAAGAATAAACATGCTCCACAGCCAGGTGTGCTAGTGCACACCTATAATCCCAGCACTCTGGGAGGCTGAGGCAGGAATACTGCAAATTCAAACCCAGGCAGGACAATTTGGTGAGACCATGTCTCAAAAAATAAAAAGGGCTGGAGATGCAGCTCATTAAAAAGGCCCTGGGTTTAATCCTCAGCTCCAAAAACACATGTAAAACAAATGAAAACAAGTTCCACAAAGGTGTAGAGGAAGTCATCACAGTAAAGTTTAACACATCAAAAGAAAAAGAGGTATTTCCAGGTATCTTCCTACCTTGTGTGGTCAAAGAACATAAAAAAAAAAAAAAAAAAAATCAAGATTTTACATTTTGTTTCTATAACTTGTGTAATTATAGTTTCTTTTTATTTACCTAAAATGTTCAAAGAGGAAAACAGAATTTATAGTCTTGACCAGTTTTCTACTGATTATGTTAATTGGTGTAAGATCAGTAATGTCAGTAGGACCAGATGTGGTGTCATGAGCCCTTAATCCCAGCACTCTGGGAGGCTGAGGCAGGAGGATCAAAAGTTCAAATCCAGAAGTGTAACAGATTAGGAAGATGCTGTCTCAAAAAAAAAAAAAAAAAGGTTAAAGATGTAGCTCATTGCAGAGTTCTGAGTTCAGGCTCTAGTATCACTCATAGATGCCCCACAAAACAGTCAGTAGGTTAAATGTCATAAGACCAATGAGCAATTCCAACTATCTATGATGGATATAGTTTACAACTTTAAGCAAAGACATACAATTTTTTGTACAGATATTTTAATTATGGTAATTTTCCATAATACTTATGGACTCGAGGTTACAAATTTTCGGTCCTTGGAATAAGATTTTCTTGGACCAAAATTTAATTTTGATGACATTATATAGAATATGTATAGATGCAAGTTAAATTTTTGTGACAATCAGCTTGTAACTATTTAGTAATTTTATCTTTTGTTCTAGTCTTGTTTGGCACCTTTTCTGTAAAGGGCTAAATGGTAAATATTTATTTGTTTGTTTGTTTATATTTGTAGTACCAGAGATCAAATTGGGAACTTGTACTTGCCAGGCAGGTACTTATGTTGCTGAGCTAATCCCTGGTCCTCCATTTTTAAAAATTGATTGATTGATTGATTGATTGATAGATTTTTGTAGTAACCAGATGGTAAATATTTTACATTCCATAGGACAGTAAGCAGAACTCTAGAATTGTGCAGGTGCTTATGTACTGCATAAGACAGAAATGCCTGAGCCGGGCGTGGTGGCGCAAGCCTGTAATCCCAGCACTTGGGAGGCTGAGGCAGGAGGATTGTTGTGAGTTCGAGACCAGCCTGAGCTACAAAGTGAGCTTAGGGCCAGCCTGAACTGCATAGTGAGACCCTGTCTCAAAAAGACAAAAAAAAAAAAGAAATGCCTGCCTTGCTCTGGCCTGTTTGTCTTGAGCCAAGGGGCACGTCTCAGGTGGGGAGCATACCTCATGCCCACTGCCCATCAGTGGAAACAGTCTCACAAGTCGAGGTCTAGCAGTGGATATTTGACCACTAGGGTCGTTTTCAGTCTTTGCTCCAGGGACACCCAGACCCTGGCTTGCTGTTCCTCTTTTTAAGGTTCAACCATTTCATCTTGGGCAGCTGGCTTGAGACCAGGCAAGTAAGTTATTAGCTTCTAGACTGAAATCCTGCTCATTGGTGGCTAGCAGTTGCCAAGAGCAGAGGTCCTAGCACATAGGTTACAATGAACTGAGCTCCCTGGGCAGAGGCAAGACATGGCTGCCAGTCATAGGAAGCCCTAGGAACAGAATGGGATTCAGAACAGCGGAGAGCTGCTCCAGCTGGGCCTTTGCAGCTCACCATGCTAATTCCAGAGATATCTGTGGGCCACGTGGAGTCAGGCAGCAGTCTTCCACATAAGGTTCTGCCTTGTGTGTCCCAAAGTAGTGTTATAACAGCTGTGTCTCAGGGCAGGCCTTACTGGCCATGCTGCTTCCCTTCCAGGATTAAACCGGAAGACGCCATGGACTTTGGTATTTCTCTCCTCTTCTATGGCCTCTACTATGGAGTTCTTGAGCGAGACTTTGCAGAAATGTGTGCAGACTACATGGCATCTACAATAGGGGTGAGTTGACTTGGAGTCTTAGTACTCCTTCCTGCTACCTTCAGAGGGTTCAGGCTAGCATTGCTAGGCACCAGGAGGTGAGATAAGCCATATGAAGTCTTTTAAGATGTGAGTGGTATGTTATGATTTCTTCCTTAAAATTCAGAAAGCCAGGTCTCAGGTGTAGCTGAAATTTTTAACTTCAGGGCCATTATAGGAAACAGCCACTTTACCCAGCAGGAAGTTAATGTTCTTTCAACAAATGGTGTGTGTGTATGTGTGTTGTGTGCACATGCATGTGGGTGTGTGCATATATGTGCTATGTGCTGGAGTTACAAATAAATGTCCTTACTCAAATCAAGTTGACTCTGTAGGGAGAGAAATGAGTATTAAAAGTAATACATGTACAAATGAACACAATTATAACTTGAATAAATATGAAAAAAATAAAAAAAAATAGAAAAAGACAAACCCCCCCCCAAAAAAAAAAACATTTTAAAGGGGCTGGGGAGATGGCTCAGTGGAATAAGCATTTCCCTGGCAAGTGCAAGGGCCTGAGTTCAATCCCGGTTCTGCCAAAAAAAAAAAAAAACTAGGCACTAATATACTCGACCTTCTCTCGGTGATCAAAAGTCAGCTTCTTCAAAGAAATGACTATTAATTTGGCTTGAATAATGATCGGAGATGAACGGATATGTGAAGAGTGCAGTGCTGTGAGATAATAGCATGCCTAAGAATGGAGGCAAGTGTGGTGCTTGTGAGGAGCCAAGGCTAGTGTCGTGTAGCCAAGCATGTGGTGAAAATGTCTGGACAAATAACAACTAAACAAGAAAAAAGCCTTCTAGGCCAAATGGTTTTCATGTTTTTAGTGTCCTACACTAAGGACAATCCAGGTGTAGCACATTCCTATAACCCCAGCACTCAGGAGACTGATGCAATAGAATCCTGAGTTTGAGACCAGCCTGGACTACAGAGCAAGACACTATCTAAAATCCAAAACCAAAACCAAACAAAAAACAACAGCAAAGCCCCCAAAAGACACTGGGTGGCTTAGATAATGACTTATCAGATTGTATGTCAAGATCATCCTTGCTGCTGGGTAGAAAACAGAGAGGTGGCCACAGCTCAGACTAGATGCTTGAATAGACAGTTGCTATCAAAATTAAAGGTAGCATTGATTGGCGTAGAGTTGGTGGAAAGAGAAATGGGGTGTTTTAGAGTTAAGTTTGGTGGGACTTGGATATGGTTTGATTCTGAAGATTGACACAAAAATATAAAGGAAATGTATGCATCAAAGTTGATGTTTGCAACTAATTGGGTTGTAGTGCCTTTCATGGAAGTAGGAAGTACTGCAGACAGTGAGCTACATAGTGAGATATTTCAGGGCTAAAATATGGTTAAAGTAACATCTAGTCTGAGAAACCCAAGGAAATAGAAAACCCTAATATTTTTTCAAGTAGTAAGTCAGGCCTGGTGGCACACACCTGTAATCCTAGCACTTGGGAAGCTGAAACAGGACTACCATACATTTAAGGCCAGCCTCAACTACACAGTGAAATGCTATCTCAAAAAAAAAAAAAAAAACTTGTCCATATGAATGAACTAATTTTCCTTTTCTTCCCTGGATGAAACTGAAAAACAAAATGCACTGGATCCTTTTTTAGGTAGCTGCTACAATTTGGGTATGGTTGTATATTGCAAGGGTGAATGTGTTGGAAGTTTAATCCTCTGTGTGGTACTGTTGAGATGCTGGGTCCTTTAAGAGGTAGGGCCTCAGGGGACATTACCAGGTCACTGGAGGATGCCCCTGGAGGGGTTAGACAGTTGTCCTAGGACCCTAAGCTAGTTTTTGCAAGACTGAACTGGTATAAGAGGGAAACCAAACCCCCATTGTTCTCTGCCTTCCTGTATGGACTTGGTGTCTTCCTCCTGCATGTGGTTCCTCCACTGTGGTGTCCTCTGTCCCCTGCCAGGGGCCCTTTGCCAGAGCCAGCACTATTCTGTTTGGACTTTCAGCTTCCAAAACTAGGACATTAATAAAGACTTTCCTTTTAGGTGTCCAACCTTAAGCGTTGTGGTATAGTAATGAAAAGGAAGTCAGTGCAACAGCCTGTTAGGATCCCTTTTGAACATCTTTCATATATTTTACCTTCATTCCACTGTCTCACCCACTTGTACAGATTTTACCAGCTCATGCTCCTCAGGAAGAGATTTCCGGATGCTGAAGGGTTGTATTATTCAGTTTGTGCTTGGCAAATAGCCATTCACTCAGATGCTTCTGTGGCACAGCCACCTTTTCAAAGCAACTCTTGCTGGTATTCTCTTCTTTATCCTCTCAACACTATTATAGGTCTTTTTTTTTTTTTCTCATTTTGTTTTTATAGAACCATTTATTTGATTTTACCAGGCTATTGCCAACTTTATCTCAAGATTATTGTCAGCTACCAATTTAAACCTCAGGAGGATCACTAGTAATCAATCTGCACAATTCTCATCTTTTCAGTCAGATTGGTTCTGAGCTTTAGCATTTCCACAAGGTAGCTTCTTCAAGAGATGGAATAATTACACTGGACTCCTCTAAATAGGATTTGAACTGGGACCTCTTGCCATGCTTTTATGTGGAAGGAGATACTGGGGATTGAACCCCAGAGTCTTCATGCAGAGCTACATCTCTAGACCTTTTTTTTTTTAGAGAAAGGGTCTTGTTATGTAGTCCAGACTGGTCTTGAATTCCCTATGTTACCTACGCTGGCCTCACAGGGATCCTCCTGCCCCAACCTGCAAAGGGCTGGGATTGCAGGGTGCACTACCATGCCTGGCTATCTGCAGACCTTTCAAAAATTTTTAATAGAATGTAGCCCACATTGTGCTAAAAGTCACTACCCTCCTGCCTTACCTCCCAGATGCCTGGGATTACATGGAGGAGGCGGAAATCATGCTTTGCTTTTCATATTCTTAGGGAGAATTATTAGATGCTTCATGATTAAAAGTGATAATCCCTAGAAGTTGTAAGTGATAGGGTACCTCAAACCTCAGCTATTGGTCCCTCATTTTCTCCTACCCTTTATGAATTGTCACTGGTCTCACCACTCCATTCTTTCCAATGTTAATTGATTAATATCCAGGCCCAAGGATAAAAAGGACCTGTCATTGGCACTATTGAAGGACTGAGAATGCTGGCAGGAAAATGAACTATCAGACTAATGCAAAGTTCATAGGCCTTACTAGACTGCCCACTTTCCAGCCCTTCAGACCCCACAGTCTCTCAGCATTTCTCTTAGGCGCTAATACCTAGAATCTATATCGAGATAACTGTTCTTCTGAATGTCTCCCTGGAGCCTATATTCCTGCCAGATATTGTGTCCCCTTCCTCCCTACTCAGGTCAGTCTTCTGAGCAGGTCCTGGTATCTTATATGAGGACCTGTCTCTTCAGCAATGTACTAAAAATGGTGAATCCTTTTAGAAGAGCAACTGATTTGTCCAAAGGGTCGTGGCCTTTCTAACCCTGGCTAGACAAGCAGTATGCTGTTTCCCCAGGCATATAACTGACGACTGGGCAGTGTCTTGAGAAGACTAGAATGGTGTGATAGAAGTGGATGGCTTACCAGGAGTGAATTCACCTTCATTTTTTTTTTTTTTTTTTTTTTTTTGTGGAACTGGGAATTGAACTCAGGTCCTTGCTCTTGCCAGGGAAGCATTTATTACACTGAGCCATCTCCCCAGCCCCTAACCTTCATAGGTTACTACAGCAAATAGCTCAGGCTTTTCATAGCTTAGATACCAACAAATCAGAGAAGCAGGGATATGGAAGAAGGGGCTCCAGCATGGGAGGAATTGATTGCAGTATTTTTCCAACCTTGAAAATTCCAGTATTCTTTTACTCATAGTGAAATCTGATACAGTAGGCCTTACTCTGTTCAGGAACACCTTGGTTCCCAAACTGTAGCAAACTGAATTTCAAGAGTATCACAGTTCTTCAGAATCTGATCAGTACTTTGTAATTTTCTTAAATATATATTTAGTACAGGGTCTCACTACACAGATCAGACTGGTAGTGATCCTCCTGTTTTTAGCTTCCCAAGCACTGGGATTACAGGTATGTACCACCATGCCTAGTCTCAATCGACTCTATCTCAATGTGCCCCAGGGATGGGGTTGGCATGGCATGCCAGGAATCGAACCCTAGTCCCTGCATCTGCCTAAGCAGGCACTTTAGTCTGCTGAGCTTACTGGCCGGCCATCTGATCAGTACTTTGAAGAAGCTGGGACAATCCAGCCTTAGCTCATTCATTTACTTATTCAAGCAATGGTTGTTTTCAGTCGTATACCCTGTGCACAATAATGATCAGGTACACCCTTACTAGTACCATGATTGCCTATTTCCTGTAGCAGTCCTGGTCACTGGTTTGTCATGGTTTTGGGGGGATTTTTGTTTCTAGTACTAGAGATTAAATCCAGAGCCACAGGCAGGCTCTGAAGCATCTGCAGACCTTTCTTTTTTTGCCTAGGCTGGCCTCAGTCTCACAATCCTCATGCCTACTAAGTAGCTAAATTATTGTGTGCTGCCATGCCCAGCTGTCATTGGTTTTTTGATTGTAGAAAATACATATAACAATACCATTTTAACCATACATTTCAGTAACATTAAGTATATTTATTTTGTTCTTTAGCTGTCAGTACATTTAGCCTGCATAACTTTTAATCTGT
Source organism: Ctenomys sociabilis (assembly GCA_004027165.1). Taxonomy (NCBI): domain Eukaryota; kingdom Metazoa; phylum Chordata; class Mammalia; order Rodentia; family Ctenomyidae; genus Ctenomys; species Ctenomys sociabilis. The sequence goes on along the minus strand of PVKA01006700.1, from coordinate 47,985 downwards.
CAAATTGAAACTCTGTGTCTGTCAGCAATAACTCCCTATCCCTCACCCATTCTTGGTAATTCTACTTTCTGTCCCTTCACCTTCCAACCTTTTCTTTCTTTTGTTGGTATGTATGTATGTATGTATGTAGTATGTAGTATGTATGTATGTATGTATGTATGTATGGTTTGGAGACAGGGATTCACTATGTTACCCAGATAGCCTTGAACTCATGGCAATCTTACTTCCTCAACCTTCTGCATGCTGGGATTACACTCGTGTACCACACTTGGCTTAAAACTGGCTTTTCTGGTCATCTCAGACTTGATCTTGTTAATCTGTTGGCCTTCGGCACACTTCTGAGAATGGTTTGCCTTGAAGAGAGCCTTGTGATGAATTCATTTTGGGATTTCTAGAAATGAAACTGTGGTTTTATAATTTGTATTAATAAGCACTCTCAATTCCTTTTTACTGTTCCACATTACCCTATTTAGGGTTCTGTTTTGCTTCATATGGAGAAGTGAGTTACCAGAATAACTGTTTAAATTGAATCAAGAGACTTTTGATGGAGACTGGTCACTGTGAGATCATAAGCGTGTGATGGTCAGACAGGCTGACAGTTAGTCCTCATTCATACCATAAGTCATGCTGGGATGCAGGCTAAGTATTAGGAAGTAAGCTCCTTTTCTAGGAGACTCTTTTCTGGGGAAGAAGAAAAAGGGACATACCTAGGCAAAGAGTAGGAAAGTTGGGTTGGGCTTGAGCTCAGGAAGCATCTCAGGCATTTACCTTGTAGATAGTAGTTACTGGGGATACAGGGAGTAACACACTTTGTGTGCTGCATTGGTCATGCATTCTGCCTCACACCTGTACCTTCTGAGCAGGTTGCCATGTGCCAGGTTTTCCTCCTGTGTCCTGAGAGGCCGCAGGTAACATCAGGACAGGATTCGCTGGTTACTTATTGCCACTTGAAGCAATATAAAGGGCTAGGAGTTTGGAATCAGACAGACCTAGTTTCAGATTCTGTGTACTTTTGAGTAAGTTTATCTCTCTGATATCTACTGGACTTTCTCCATGAATGTTTTAAATTGTTTTTATTTTAAGACCTTTTCTTGACTTATCTTTTCTTCTAGCTATTGACCTATTTCCTATGATTTATAGCTAAACTTCCAGAAAATTCCTGTCTCCTTTCTAGTCACCTTTTATTCACTGTCTTACCCATTCTAATCTGGCCTCTTTACCATGTTTCTGGATGAGTTTTTCATGGGTCTATAGTGATTCTACAGAGTCTACAAAAGTGGCCTTCTCAATGGCTCTCCACAAACTTGAATCAACTGCTCTTTCCTTCAGGTTTGGCCAGGCTGGGCTTGAACTTGTAGTCCTCCTGCCTTAGCCTCCCAAAGTGCTCAGGTTACAGGAATGTGCCACCATTCCTTAGTTAAATATTTGTTAGTCCCTTCTAGCTGTAGGTTCCATGAAGATAGAGGATGGCCTGTTTTGCCAGTGTTGTATTGTAAGAACTTGGTTAGTGGCTGGGCCTTTGTAGGTATCCATTAAATTTTGGTGAAAGAGTTTAGGTGGCTTACACAAGGTCAACAAGATAGTGAATTATAGATGGTTGAAATTAGATCTAATTCTGATTCACCATGTAGGCCCTTGAACACTTTCTACTGAGGGATCAGACTCTTGAGTTAAAAGAAACATGCTTCGCTTTACTTTGCCTGATTTGATCTCAAAGCCTCTTGATTTTGACTCTTCCTGTGTGATTTCTGTGGCCACAGAATTGCAGGGGGCTCACTAACCCAGCAGGCTGTGCTGTGATCTTGTGGGGTTTAACCCTGCCTATCTGTCACCATATTGGCCTTGGGGAGGGGGCTGATTCTGGAAACCAGAGTTCTAACAGACATTTGCATTGCTTCATCCAAGTTCCCACTGATCTTGAATCCTTTGTCCCATTGTCATGGGGGCAGAACTCTGGCACAAATGGAGACACAGATTTTTTTGGAGCTCCAACCCACCTCCTGTGTTACACTGTTCCTGATCCTTTCTGTCAGAGCCATTGGCCAGAGCAAGAGCCCCTGTTCCTGTGCTTTACAATTGTCCAGGGATCCAGTGCCAGAGCCAGACCCAGACACCTCTGTTTGTTCAGTCGATGGACCCAGGAATCCTAAGCCAGAACACAGTCCACAGAAGCCCATCTTTACCTTTTCTTTCTCTCCATGCCCCAGTTACTCATTTATTCACCCAGTGAGTGCAAGCAAGTACACCTATAGACTGACATCGGCTGGACACTGCCACATTCCCAGGCCAGGCCAGGCTCTCTTTTTTTTTTTTTTTTAATTTATGTATTTGGTATTGGATCTCATTATAAAGTTTGGATTTACAGTAGCAATTCTCCTGTTTCATCCTCACCAGCACTGGGATTACAGGCATGCATCACCATGCTGAATTTTGGTGGCCAACTTGGTGGGCTGAGGGCTGGCACAGCATACAGTACCAGGGATTGAACCTAGGTCCTTGCACTTGCCAGGCAGGTATTTAGACATCTGAGCTATCTCCCTGGCTGAGGGCCAGCTCTTTTCATGGGAAAGTCGCTGCTTCCATTCTTGGTGGATGGTAGTGCTTCCTAAGGATAAATCAGCTGTCACTTAGCTGCCCAGGGGAGGAAGAACAGGGCCTGCATCTGTTGAACTTGGTAATGATGAACCTACACAACTGCCATGCTCAGATTCCAGCTCAGAAGAGGTACTGTGTATAGAATCCCCAGGTCTGGACCCACCTTCTGATTTTAGCTTTCTTTTTCCATAGCCTTTTGCACTTTTGCAGAACAAGTCAGAACCTTGTAGTGAACTGGCTTTCAGGGAGCAGAGTGGCTGATTTCTGAAGCTTCAGCAAATGTTCATGGGGATCCTTGGCCAGTAGGCTAGTGGGTAGGACTTGGGTCAGAATCAGAGTCTGGGCTCTTTCCTTTCTGGGTTTTGGTTTTCCTAGTGATAGAGTGACACTCTAGGGTGCTGTCATAGTAAGTGAGCTTGGGCTGGCGAGATAGTTCAGCAGACTGAGCGCATTCTTAGGCAAGCGCAGGGACTGGGGTTTGATCCCCAGCACCACCTGCCATGCCAGCCCTGCCCCCTGGGTCCTAGCCACCAAGACTGGGCATGGTGACACACGCCTGTAATCCCAGCACTGGGGAGGCTGAAAACAGGAGAATTCGCTATGAGTCAAAGCTGTATAGTGAGACTGTGTACCAGCTACATTAATAATAATAGTAATAATAATAACAATAATATAACAACAACAACAATAATAAAATAGTAAGTGAGCTCACTTTGTGCTCCTTTCAGTTTTTCAGGCAGGTGAAGGAACAAAGCTTCCTTCATGAAATTGTGGAATTTCAGGCCAGTGTGGCCTCTCTGCCGCTGCCTTCTTCTTCTCTTCCTCCTCCTCCTCTTTTTTCCCCCTTCTTTTTAAGACAGGGTCTCACTATGCAGTCAGACTGGCCTTGAGTTCATTTTATAGCCCAGGCTGGTCTCAAACTCGCAATGATTGTCCTGGCTCAGCCTCCCAAGTACTGGGATTGTAGTGTGCACCACCCTCAGCCTCCCAAGAGCTGGGATTGTAGTGTGCACCACCACACCTGGCCTCTGCCTTTTCTCTTGGGAACTTTTGGAATCAGGCAGCAATTATGGTTTCTGCATGTAGCCTCAAACTTGAAAGTCCTCTGATTTAGCCCCTGTGTGCTGGGATTACAGGCATGTACTACCATAGCCAGCTTGTTTCTGTTTTTGCTTTTTTTTTTTTTTTTTTTTTTTTTTTTTTGTATTTTAGGGAAGGGTCTGCAGGGTGTTCAGGGTCTCACTAGTAGATCGGACTCATAGTGATCTGCCTGTTTACAGCCTCCCAAGAGCTGGGATTATAGACACTTGCCACCACACCCAGTCTCAATTGGGATCTCAGCACACCCTGGGTGTGGGGCTGGCATGGCAGGCCCAGGGATTGAACCCCCCGGCCCCTGCACCCTGAGCTATTTGGCTGGCCCTTGTTTGTTTTTTAAGAAGAGTCAGGCAGACTTTATTCAAAAGGGGCCCTGGCAATGGGGTCTTATGGTAGGCAAGTGATGGAATGGACTCAGCTCCACTGGGTAGGTTAGGACTAGGTTGGACTTAACTCCCTGGGTCCTCCAGAGCGTAGCCTGGCAAAAAGAGGGGATGCCCAGCAGGTACAGCTGAGCCTGCTCTAGGGCTCCTGGGTTTACTCCTATACTCCTAGTCCTGAGTCTGTGTGCTTTGTTTTTTTTTTAGTTAATTTATTTTTTAATTAATACATTATACATTATTATCTTCTTAGTGGTTATCCATAATACAAGAAGAAGACAGAAGGGACTGGGGAGATGGCTCAGTGGAATAAGTGCTTCCCTGGCAAGCGCAAGGGCCTGAGTTCAATCCCCAGTTCTGCCAAATAAAAAAAAAAAAAAAAAAAAAAAGAAGCAGACAGGATATCTGTCCAAACAGATTTCTACTATTAGTAGAAATCTTCTCATTGAGTTAAGCAAATAGCTGCATATCAATTCTAACTATTCTGTATATACAAATACAAAATGGTTCTTCCTTTGTAGCCTCTTTTTTTGTTTAGTCCTGTCAGAGATGGGTATTCTATTGGCATCTAAATACTATAGGTACGTGAATTCAGCAAAACAATCAAACACAGTCCAGCAGTCCACAATAGTGTGGGTTATCCACAGAAGTTGTTGACAAGCCATTCAAGCTCAGTATATTAATAGGGCTTTACTTTATATACCTAGTTTTTATTCTTTTCTGCTGGATGGTTAAGACCTAGATAACAAGAAATGTAACTTTTGTATCATATAAGGTCAATCAGGTACACTCCAGGTTTATCCTATAACCCTGTACCTCACTTTGTAGATCCTTTGTCAGTGTCAGCCATGTGGATGAGTCACAGCCATTGCTTAACCAATTTGCTTTCTGTGGAAGCCTGAGAGAATGTTTTCTCTTCATGTGACTCTCATTAGGCACACTCTACATCATCGGTCTCATTCCTCTGTGGCTCCGTAATCTCCTTGATCAGAAAATTTGGGGCACAACTGAGTTACATGATGTTACAGTACAGGTTCTCCTATGTCCTGAGTCTTCACTGATCTTGAAAGGTGAGGGCCAAAATGTTGGCTGACCTTGTAGCCCTTCCATTTCTCTCATTTTTGATCTGAAGACTTAACCCTCCAGAAGAGAAGCTTATTATTACCCTGCAACATATGCAGTTCTGTTTACCCTCACTGTTTGTCTAAATATCAGACATCATAGGCATAACATGGGACACATATTTTCCATCAAGTATTGAGATATTAAACTTTAAGTCCTTATAGAATATGAAGAAAAAAATTTTTTTTAAAAAGTAGGATTGAACACTTACATATATTTACATAGAAATTTATCCATATACAGCATGTAGCAGAACTGTGACAATTTTGGGGGGGTCTTATTTTTCATTTATTACCCTTTATTTTAAAAAAAACCTTTTATTTGAAAGACTGTATAGTAATACTTGGTATGTCGTGACAAGAAGTACATATTATTTGAAGACCAGAATGATAGGCATTCCAACTGTGACCTTCTATTACACATTGTTAAATTCAGTGCAGTTGCTTGGTTCACAGGTATCAGTATATATAGTAAGTCAGGGTGAGAATCCTACCAGTTAACTGCTAGTAGGATCATTGCCTTACCCATGCAGTGCATATAAATGAATGGTTTTGCCCCTGTCATGTTTCCTAGCTTTTCTCCTTGCCTTCTTTTTTTTTTTTTTTTTGTCTTTTTGAGACAGGGTCTCACTATGCAGTTCAGGCTGGCCTTAAGCTCACTTTGTAGCTCAGGCTGGTCTTGAACTCACAACAATCCTCCTGCCTCAGCCTCCTGAGTGCTGGGATTACAGGCGTGCGCCACCACGCCTGGCTTCTCCTTGCCTTCTCCTCATTGTCCAATCCTCAAGTTCTTGCTTTCCTTTTAATTGTGTTATACCTTTCTATGTGTAATTCTTCTTTTGAGTACTTATATTAGGGAGACTATATGATATTTGCAGATGTGGTTCTGGTTTATATCGCTTGAAGTTTATCTTCAAGTGGCATCCACTTAAATATGGAGGCTTCAAATTTATCATTCTTTATAGCTTAGTAATATTCCATTGTATAAAAATACCACATCTTTTTCAACCATTCCTCATGTGATGGGCATTTTGGTTGTTTCCAAGATTTGGCTATCACAAGTTGTGCTACAAGGGGCCGGGGAGATGGCTCAGTGGAATAAGCACTTCCCTGGCAAGCGCAAGGGCCTGAGTTCAATTCCTGGTTGTGCCAAAAAAAAAAAAAAAAGAAAGCAAATTGTGCTGCTATAAGCATAGGTACACATACATCACTATGATACGACATTTTCAGTTGTCTGTGTGCTTTGAATCAAGTTCAGCTCTAGCTTTTTTAGAGAAGGGTTTTGCTTAAAAACAAAACTAAACAAAAAAGAAGTCACCCCCTCACACACACAAGTAAGCCCATAATGTAAAAGAACCAGATATAAGAAAATTATAAAATGCAGGAGACTTTTTAAAAAATTCATTATAATCCAAGTGTGGTGACCCACAACTGTAATCCCAGCCTTTAGGATGCTGAGACAGAAGAAGTTTTGCAAGTTGGAAGCCAGCCTGGGCAACATAGTTCAGTGGTCAACCTGAACTGCATAGCAATGCCTGGCTAAAGGAAAAAATTGTGATAGCTGGGCAAGGTGGCACACGCCTGTAATCCCGGTACTACAGGCTGGGCAGGAGGATTACAAGTTAGAAGCCTGCCTGGGCTACATAGTGAGTCCAAGACCCTGCCTCAGAAGAGAGAGACAAAGACAGAGACAGAGACAGAGACAGACAAGTATCACCAATGTAAAAATGCTGACATAGTGCTTTCTGATTTTTTTTTTTGTACAGATCTAGCTTCATTATATATCATACAGATCATACTATGCATCCGATTGTATATTCTACTTTTGATACTTAACATTTTTTGTTTATTTTGTTTCTGTAATGCTAGTTATTAAGCCCAGAACCCAACTTCTAGTTTTTTGTTGTTTACAGTAGTGGGCCTGGTTCACAGCCAACAAGCACTCTCCCACTGAGTTACTGTTAACTTTGGCATTTACATATTTGTTCTTGTTTTAACATTTTTTTAAAAAACATTTTTATTTTTTAACATCTTTTTGGTATAAACCTAGGAATTGAATTCTACGTGTAAACCTAGGATATAATTTGGTTTAACTTTTAGAGGAAATGCCAAACCCTTTATTTTTTTAATTATAAATAATGCTACAGAAATGAGTATGTGTACAAAAAGCATTTTTGACATTTCTGTTTTTTAAAAACTCCTGATATTAATGAGTTAAAGGGTGTGACATTTTGAAACATCCTGGCAAATGTTATCCAAAAGGGTTGAATAACTCTCTCTCCACAAGTGTCTGAAAATGTCCTTGCCCCCAGATCAACATCATACCTACCTACTATTTCACTATTTTAAACGTTGGAGAATGATATTGTCCACATTTGATGGAACCACAGCTTGGCCACAGAATGGCTTCCCTGGCATAGCTCCTGATCATTAGTTCTCTCTTCCTCTGCTCTTGTGCCTGGGCTGACCCATCTGAGACTTGAGATCCTGTTACCTCTAACTTCCCAACTCATCTCTGGTCTGTCCTTTTCCCCCTACCAGTGAAGATGAATTTCATTGGTCCTACAAAAGATAACTGAGAGCTGCAAGCACCTACCTGTCAGCCACTAGGACTCATGTTTGATCCCCAGCCCATAGCCCTAAATGCTGAGCTGGCCCCAGAACCAGACCTGGTGGTGCACACCTGTAATCCCAGCACTTGGGAGGTTGAGACAGGAGGGTTACTGCAAGTTTGAGACCAGCCTGGGCTATAAAGTGACCTCAAGGCCAGCCCAAACTGCATAGTGAGACCCTGTCTCAAAAAACAAAAAGAAAAAGTCCTCTAGTTCTTCCTGCCACTGTGTCCCCTCCAGAAGATTCCTCTCTGATGCCTTCCCACCCAAGCAGTTCTCACAGCTCTTTTGTCTTTCCTTTCTGATCTTCTCTAGTTCTACAGTGAGTCGGGCATGCCTACCAAACACCTCTCCGACAGCGTGTGTGCCGTGTGTGGACAGCAGATCTTTGTAGATGTCAGCGAAGAGGGCATCATTGAAAACACCTACAGGCTGTCCTGCAATCATGTGTATCCTGCTTTCGACACCTTGGCCCACACTCCTGTGGCCTCTGTCCTGTCAGAGGGCAGGAGTTAGTCTGGATGGCTAAGCAAGCCATCCAGACGTTCGAGCAAAAGAGAGCCACACCAGTGCAGAAAATACAGCCTCTCAAAGCCATTCTCACAGCTGGAGCCCTCACATAGAAACCGTGGCTGTAGATCCCCTAGGTCAAAGAACCTGAGGCTTGCAGCTGGTGAGGCTGTGCTTGCTAGCTGACCCAAGGGTGGATGTGCCAGGGGAAGAGGACTCTCTAGTGGATTCCCTTGGTTTAGAATCATATCCTCTCCCATTCTGAGTAATTGGCTTCTAAAATGTATCATGTATCTATTCTGCCCCCATTTTATCCTGCAGTGGGAAATCAATCTTCATTTGCCCCGTTAACAATTCCTTAAGGATTGTTATCCTCACTGCACATGTGAAAAACAGGTTCTGAGCAAAGGGATTGGCCCAAAATAACAAGGTTGATAAGAACTATAGCCAGGATTTGAACCTTTCTCCAGAGCTGGCCCATAGCGCCTTACAGATTAGCATGGGGATCACGCTCCATCCATGCGTCCCACCGTTTCTCTTGACACATGGTACTCAGGTTCCATGAGTTCTGTATCCGTGGCTGGTGCATTGTGGGAAAGAAGCAGACATGTCCCTACTGCAAAGAGAAGGTAGACCTGAAGAGGATGTTCAGCAATCCGTATCCTTTCTGTGGGTCATTGTTGGGAGTGGGTGGGAGAAAGAAACAGCTGGGTAGTGTGACCCTGTATTTGGGGCCTCTTGGGGTGCTGTCTCTCATTCCCAACATGGAGCACATCTGCCTTGCAGTGGCTTGTGTTCTAGGGAAGTTGTAGATGTGCCATGGTGAGGACTAGCAACTCAACTTTCTGTCATAAATTGATAGGAATAGAAGTTAATGTTTTCTGTTTGCTTACTCTGTGTTAAGTACTTCACTTAAGTTAGCTCATTTGACTCCCTAGCAACTTTAGGACCCGCTCAATACCCTTATTTTACAAATAAATACTGTAGAGATTAGGAAGCTTATTTAAGGTTACTGAAGTAATGAGTGCTGTGTTACCTGTGATTTGCAGGTAGAGATCAGTTCTGCATGAGCAGGGCCTGAAGGCATGGGCATGGGGACTCCCTGTGCCTGTCCACTTTCAGTGTAGGACCATGCTCTTTTGAGTCACTACTTCCTGCCCAGCCAGCCTGCACTGCTCTCTTCCTCCTCACAACCTGTTAGTGCCCAGCTACTTCTGTGGCCCCAGGGTCACTTCCCATGAGGACCAGACCCTAGTCCCTTCTTTCCAAGCTGCCCCTTCTCCACAGTTCTTGTCCTCTTTTTCCCTGTGCACTAGCTGGGCTGTATGGGGACACTGTGTCCTAGTACGCTCCCACACCCCTGAACAGGACATTCTGGCTTCTCCCCGTCCAGGTTTCCTGCTTCATTCTTTTAGGGCCTAGTTCAAGGACAATTATAATTCCATGATCATTCTGAGACTTGGACTTCCCTTACTTAGCTCTTGGAGAACTGGGCCAGGCTGGTCTTTTTGATACCCTGAAAGGGTTGCCCACAGTTTTGGGGCTTGTCCCTGAGCTTTCTTCAGAGATGGCATCCCTAGGACCCCCTTAAGATCCCTTACCCATCCTTTAGCTATAAAGCAAAAGGAAGAGAACCAGCCCTAGGACAGCTTGGCCTCAGTAGAACCTGGTTCTCAGTGCTCTGGGTGCTTTTGCCAGGGGTCACCTCCTTGTTACTGAGTAAGCCCCTTAGTCCCTGTTCCCTTTTGACTCTGACTGTCCATCAATCCATCTCTAGACAGAAATGCACTGGTTCTGGACAGGAGAACCTTCCGGGTTACCCCCTGTATTCTCTGCCTCTTTGCAGCCTTTATGGTAGGTACATCTGTAGGGAGGGTCTACAGATCCCAAGCTATGTCTCCTCACACTTGGTTGCCGTTCTTAGAGAAAGTGTCCCATAACGTTCTCTGTGCATGCTGCCCAGAGAGCTTTCACCTCTCGTGTCCTCCTTTCCATCAGAGCATTGCCTGGTCTTCCTCTATTCTCTGGGCCCAGCCCTTCACCCCACATGGAGTGCTTCACAGAGGCTGGGTCACTGTCTTTCTGGAGAGCCTGGGAACTCCCTCTGCAGTGCTAGACAAACTCAACAGCTCTTGCACACAGCCTCTGATCCTTAACATGCTAACAGCTGGGAGAGGCCTCATGTCATGTATGGTCAGCTGCTGGATTGGCTTCGATACTTGGTAGCCTGGCAGCCTGTCATCATTGGCCTGGTGCAGGGCATCAACTACATCCTGGGCCTGGAATAGTTGGGAAGTTGCATCAGTGGAGAACCCACCCCACCCACTATGGACCTCAGGGCACTCTCCTCACTGCCCACAAAGACCTCCCGGGTGGGAAAGACTCAAAAGGGTGCTTGGGCCACTCAGGACCCCCTGGCTGTATCAAGCCTGGGGAAGAACATGATGAAGAGCCAGCCAGCCAGTGGGGCTGTCAGCGGGAGGGGGCGTGGAAGCTTTTTAAAAGAAAACTATTTTGATGAATATATTTAAAAAATACTTTTTTTTTTTTTTAAATTGTGGAACCCAGGAGTTGCCCCCTCCAGGCCTCACCCTGCCTGAGCAGGTTGGGAGTAGAGCCATGACATTTTTGGTTTAAAGGAGCCTTCACACCTTGGTTGAGAGCACCAGTGGGTTCTCAGGAGCTGAGGGCCTCACCCACCCCACTTTCTCTCCCTCTGCAGGGCTCAAGCTTGGGCCACTCAGTTTGTAAATAGATGAGCACTGAGGGTGAGGTAGGATGAGTGTCGTGTCTGGCTCAGTCTCCCCAGGAGACACTGTCTAGGAGCTTAAGGACTGGGTGAGGCATTGGAAGCTTCATTGGTGACTTCTGTGACCAGGGAAGTCCTGGGGCCTTGATGTGTTTGGGACAACTGGAAAAATCAGCAGCATGGAAAATCTTCCCTTGAGCAGGGCTGGGGTCAGTCAAGAGTAGAGGCGATCTATATATAGCTGGGCTGAGGGGACAACTTTTATCAGCAATGACAGAGCCTCTTGTGCAAGCTCATCCTTTGGCCTGAAGGTGACGATGTGCCAAAGGCCACTGAACCGTATCACTTCCTTCCTGAAAGCCAGAGGGAGAATGTTTTTGTATGTGTGCACACGCATGTGTACATGTACATGCATAGTAGGACTGACTGTAATGGATGTCTGTTTCTCCAGTCAGCGGACAGTGACTTTGCCCTTGAGGCTAGCAGGGTCTCCCTGTGTGAATGTCTTCATTCCCGAGCTCTTCCTGCTCTCTCAACAGGAAGGGTAGGTGAAGAGGAAGAATAAAGGCTAGGTCTCAAATACAGGTCCTGAAAACAGGCTTCCAAGCAGACCTCAGCCTTGGTCTTGGGAGTTTAGAAGAAAGTGGGAGGGCTGTGGGCACTGGGTTGCTAGGGAGTCAGGCCCAATGGGCTGCCCTTAAAAGCCAGTGAAAACCAAGCAGGGTCTTGTCACTCATCTGAATAAAGCTCCATGAGCTGGGTCTCCATGAGCTGGGTTGGAAAGCTGAACACCCTTTGGCTTCTCTTCTTTCCACCTTTTTTTGGGGGTGCCCAGGGTGTCTTGATTGTACTGCCCCAGCCTAAGAAGTGGGGCCTGGAGGTGAGAAGCTCTGGGCACCGCAGGCTGGTCAGTGCCACTCAGCCACAGGTTCCCTGCCAAAGTTTCTTCACGCCCTTTGCCCCCTATGGGCCATCCTCAGGGAGGAGAATCAGGACTGGACAAAGGACCGAGAGATCATCCTCTCACTTGTCTCCCCTTCCCACACAAGATTTGTGAGAAGCTGAGGCCAGGGCTTTCATACAGTGGTCAGGAGTCCACAGCCATGCAATGGCCCCCTCTGGCCTTGGCTGCATTGTGGTAGTCCTAGCTTCTCTCCTTGCCTCTCCCACCCATTTCTTGGTGGGCTGTATCTCAGAAACCCCTGCCTTGCTTGTGGGCCTAACCTCTGGAAATGTGGGGGCTCCTAGGGAGTTTCCCCTTTAACCTAGGAACCTTGGGGCAGAAGGGACAAACTAAGAGGACCAGAAATTTCACTAGACACCTAGAGAATAGCATGTGACTTTTAGACTCTTGTGCTTAAATTTCTAATGCATCCTTCAAGCCCAGTCCACCTCCTCACCTCCCTGGTTCACACCAACAGCCCTGTCCTCCTGGTAAACAAAAATGACTAACCAGACACACAGCTCTTGTCCCAAGTGAGCCCTGCCTGGTCCTGGCCTTTGCCACAGCCCCAGCTCTGTTCCTTGGAGACCAGATTAATGTACTTTTATAACCTCTGAGGAGCTGGAGCCAGTGCAGGACCACTCCTCTAAGAGGCTCCTTCTTACCCTTTAGGACTAGCTTTCAGCTTCTGTTAAGGTCTCAGCTGAGGGTTCTGCAGATGGGGTTGGCAAGATTCTGCTAGTAGATTTATCTCCTTTGGTACAGCTTCCAGTGTTGGTTACCACTGCACTGAGCCTGCTGAAAACTAGGGTTCCATAGTGTTTCCCAGGAGGTAGGAAGTGTGAATCAAAACCTGCCGGTGGCCATGGACTCACAGCTCTGGCCAAAAGTGGAAAGTGAGCAGTGCTGTGGGTGTGGTGGTAACTGTTGATGATGCCCTTGGGCTGGGAGGAACAGGGAGTCTGAGGAACTCTGGGATGTCAGTGGGCTAGCGTGGCACTGAGCCACAAATGGTAACAGTGGTCCAGCTCTGGATCCCAGTGCCTAGGAATGTCATCTGCCTGATTGTCAGTATGAATGTGAACGGAGCAGAGCCTGTTCACTTGGAAACAAAGACATTACTATGAAGATTGAAGGGTAACATCAGTCCTGATCCTTGGCCAAGAGAAAATAGAACTTGGACAGATTGAGTGAGTTCATTCTCCAGGGGCCTGAGGGGTGGGGTGTGAAGATCCTACCCCATTTGATATTTGGAGGCCTAGGAATTAACCAGATAGCTTCTGGCTGACTGGCCATTGCGCCAGCTGGTGCCTGCTCTACATTCCTGGTCAGAGCAAAAGTGAAAGTGAGGCCCAGCGACACAAGCCTGCAAGTCCAGCTACTCCAGAGCTGAAGCAGGGGAACTGCAAGATGGATGCTGGGGCCAGTGAATGGGGACAGTAAAAGAGAAAGAATAAACGTGAAAATGATGAAATGGGATGTGGACAGGACTTTCCCAGTAGTTTGGCGTATCCTGCTCTTCCCAGAATGAGCCGACTGTGGAGAGCTTCGTATTTTGTTGAGTCCTTGCTTCACCTTTGGGCCTGTTTCTACTCCTAACAAAGGGGTCCGTCTGGACAAGGCAACCTCTAAACTCAGCCTGTGCTGAAGGTGACATCGGGACTCGATGTGACATGCAGGCAGAATAAACGGAAGTGCTGGACACACGAAGTGTTAAGACCTCGGGGGAGTAGTCCATTTCCCCTTTCACAGGCTGAGAGGAAGTCAAGTCACAGATATATAGAGCTGGGCCTACCAGCTCCTCACACGGCATCATGACCATGGGGCAGAACTGGACACCAGGTGGGACATGGGGCTATGCAATGGGTGGGTGGTATGGGGTCTAGAGTATACTGGGGTAGCTCTGCCTTCACCCTGCTGAGCTTGGCAGTATGCTGTGCCTCTCCTGTTGCTGCTGTAACCCTCTGCATAGGGAGCATAGGTACCAGCTGTGCAGGACCAGGTGCCAGGGATCCTTCCCAGCTGCTGTCCTCAGCTCAGAAGGCTAAAGGCTCAGGGGCCTCTGGCTCCTGCCCAGAGCCCAGTAATCTCCAAGCTAGTGTTAGACTCACCTAGGCACTGTCTGCTCCCCTGCTAACCACTATGGCTGTCCTTTCCTCAGACTCCTCCCCTTGGTGGGCCCTACTTCTGTGTTCCCACACTGTCACTGTCCTGGCCAGAGCCATGCCTACATCACAGACCACCACAGCTGCCATTGCCTCAGCCAGGATCTCAAAGGACCCCTGCCCTACTTCGCCCCCAGTGCTCCCTACAGCTGAGCGGTGCCCAGCACTGCAGGTGACCTCACCAGAGGTGGAAGTGCTGCTGAGTAAGAAGCCATTATGATGGGAGGACAGGTCAGGGGTGGGTTATGGGCTTGATTGTCGTACACCTCCCACCAGCTAGGCGTCAGCCCCTGGGCCAGGTGGCTGAGGTAACTGAGCTCCCTGCAACCCAGTGGCATGGGTGTTGGGTTCAGGATAATCCATATCAGAGGAGACTCAAACATCAGAGGTGATCAGAGGACAGGTGCAGCCTTCGTGGCGATGTTCTCTCAAGGGTCAGCCCCCTGCCTAGGGCCTGCCCATCCTCTGGCCAGCTTTGAAACATCAGGCTGTTGGTCTAGGCTTCTAGAATGAGGTTGAGCACTAGCAAAGGTTATCTAAAGGACAAGGCTCAGAAGCTGAATCATCCTATGAAGCAAGGCCCTGTCCCCAAATCCCCTGTGCTCAGGCCTCTGCATGCTCCCTTTAGCAGACTCCTGCCCAAGTGGAGAGCCTGGTGGTACTGTAGGCTGTGGTGGGGCTGCAGGAGTGCAGGGCAGCAGGGAGAGCCTATCCTGGTGGGGGACTAACAGCCATGTGTCCCTAGATGGAACGTTGACCTTGTCCTGTATGGCCTGCAGCCACTTCTCTCACTTCAGTGTCCTCTATTGGCTGGGCAACGGCTCCTTCATAGAGCACCTCCCAGGCCGGCTGAGGGAGTGCAGCAGCAGGTGAGGGGCGCGGCAGACCAGAGCTGGGGGGAGGCCTTGCCCTGCAGCTCTCACCGCTTTTCCATCCTTGCTCCAGCCATGTGCAAGAGCACGGCACACACACCTGGCTGTGGAAGGCCTTAGTGCTGGAGGAGATGAGCCCTGCGCTGCGAAGCACCAACTTCTCCTGTGTATTTGCAGACCCCAGACAGGTTGCCCAGAGTCACATCCTCCTGGCCCAGCTCTGGGTGAGGAAGAAGGGAGGTTTCCAGGGACCAAGAGGAGCTCTGCTTCTGTGTGGGGAGGAAAGGGTGGATTCTGTCAGGGCAGCCAGTCAGTTGATGCCCAGCAGTGCCCAAGGCTACCCCTGAAGTGTGGGGAGGAACTGGACTCCAGCAGGGGTGGCAACAGCCTACAGACAGACAAGCGACCTGATGTCCCTCCACTTGGCTCTGAGCCCTGTCTACCTTCCTTTCCCCAGGATGGGCCGAAGACAAGCCTGCCCTCAACAAGCTCTACCTCCCAGCCACACCCCAGGGTCCATCAGCAGGGCCAAGAATTGGCACAGGCAACCACAGCATGACCCCCAGCCTATCTGCCTGGAGGGGGATGTCTCTTAACAGTAGCAGGCTGGGCAGGCAAGCAACCCCTTTCCATCTGCCTAGAAAAACATTAACTGCCCTTCTTTCTGCCTCATTAACTCTTATGATGCCCTCGTGTCACATCGCTATCCTGCTCAGAAATCTCAAGACCTGGCAGTGCCTTAACCCGGTATGCATAGGCCCTGCCTGTATTCCCAGCGTGACTTTCCAAAGGCCCACAAGCATCTTGTTTCCTAGACAGCTCTCATTCCAGCCGTTTTACTTATTTGGTCTCCTCTTCCCCCACCGTTCCAACGGCTGAACCCTGAAGGCGAAGAAATGTCCATATGCTGCACTGACACCAGTTTTTTTTCACCAATGAACTGTCTCAGAGCAGGGGCAGTGTGTATCATTCTCAACAGGGCCTCCAATGAGGCCTCATAAAGGATTCAATGAAGGCATCTGCTCAGTCATTTAGGCCTCGGTCCACTCACAGGAACTGCACATGCTGAGGGAGGATGGTACAGGGATTGCCACTGCAGAGCCAAGAAAAAAAACCACCACCAGCCCATAGTTCCCAGGAATTGAGCTAAAAATGGGCTATGGGAAGATCCCAGGGAGAACATGGCATGCCAGGCACAGGATGAGAAAAGCAAGGTGGTCTAGACACTCCCTGGGGGCAAAGGTAGACATAAAAGAGCCTATATTTCCCACCTTTTCCTGTGCAGGTCAAGGCAGCTCAACACTGCAGGGAGAAAAATAGACTTTATTTACAAGTAATAACATTTTAGAAAAGATACATCTCTGGCCCTTAAAAACCTTCCCATTACTCCAAATCCCACCCCAGTGCAGGTCTGGGGAAGGTGTGGTATGAGCTGCTACTGGAGACTGCCCATTACCCCTTGCCCTGGGATCCAGAATCCATCTGTCCTGCCATTTTCTAGGCAGCTGTGCCCTTGGGTGGAAGGGAGGTGGGGTGGGTTCACACCAGGTCAGGCCCAGTCCTAGGTTTCAAGAGCAAGGGCCTCTGCTAAGCCAAGCCACCAGCTGCAAGAACCAGAGCCTGCTCCTTCAGTGGTCCCTTGTACATCCAGAGGTTGAGAGAAAGACTGGCTGGGCCCAAGGATCCAGCCACTCACAGCCAACCTCAATCTGGTTATGAAGGAGAAGTGACTAAGCTCCAAGATCAGATCAGGAGGCAAGGCAGAAAGAGGGTCCCATACTGTCCAAGCTCCAACCTCCTGGGCCAGCTCTGAGAATGTGCCAGAGAAGGCACCAGTGAAAGTCCAGGTACCAGGCCAGGGTGTGAGTAGGTATCACTGTCTCTAGGGGTTTGGCCACCATTGGGCCTGAGAGCTGAGAAGGCACTGAGAGGGACAGAAGAAGAGGGACCAGGCGACATCAGCATGGAACACAGGTGGAGCACTCACTGGTACTGGCCCTTCAGTGCTTTGCCTGCAAGAGATAAGAAGTCACATAGCTGGAAAAGCCTTGTTCCAATGGGCACCAACTAGCTCAGGAAAGCCCCTCCTGCTGCCACACCCCAACAGATACCTCCATTGTGAGCCCTAGACACATCTAGCTTCAGCTGCCAGTGGCTAGCCAGGCCTGAACATCTGTAGCTGCACTCTGGGATGAGATCACCTGTCTCTTCAGTAGTTACAAGCTGCTACCCAGACAAGGGAGCACTTCCAGTGGCCTGGCCTGGCCTGCCCTGCCTTGAATGCTGCCCCATGGGTGATCAGGGTACCCACGCTATAATTGGCTTTCCCTCTCTCCTCCCTGCCAGTGCCCTACCTTGCCCTTGGCCCGAGGAGTGGCAGTGTTAGCACTGGCTGTGGAGGTGCTGATGCGTGGAGAGCGGCGAGTTCCACTGTGGGTGCTGGGAGAGGCCTTGGCAGGGGCCTTCTTGGCAGCTCCTCGCCGAAGCAGACTGTTCCCCAGCTTCTTGGGCGTGTTGAGGATGCTGAAAGCCATGGATTGGCGACGATCGGCCTGGAGGGGTGGAGGGTGTCAATGCAAAGTCTACTGTTCTCTTCCCAGGCCATCTTGGTGCTCTGGGCTCTGCCAGGAAGATTCCTTCCACCCCAGCCTAACCTGCTTGAGAATGGCTGGAGCTGCCCTCTTCTGGGTCTCAGTAGTGCTCTGTTTACGCCCTTCATGTCGGTCCCGGGGTGTTATGGGGCGTGGGAAACAGCTGGTGGCCTTCTTAGACTACAGGGAAGGAGATATAACATCTTTGCCATGTACTTTGGCTTCTCTGAGCTGAGTGGCTTACAGTCAAGCTGCTCTCCCCAACTCAGCCAAAGGCCCCCTTCCCTACAGCCGTATCCCCTTACAGCCCTTGGAGGAAAACTACCCCACTTAGATTTGTGAGCTGGCATTGCGGGATGAAACAAAAGATGCCTACAGTCACGTACCTCGGGAGTGCCAGGACCCTGGTGAGTCTCTGAGGACACCCGCTTACGCTGCTGCCGAGTGGTGATTCCAGCACCTTCTGCAATCTGGGCTGGCTGCATGCTTGCTCGGCGCAGAGTTTCCCGAGGGTCTCCAGTTTTCATCTCCTCATCTGTGATGGTGGCCAGGCCAAGGGAGGGCTGTATGGGCAGAAGCAGTAGTCAGTAGGCCCCTGCTGTATGGAGAAGGAGCAGGAACAACTGCCTCAGACCTCTCCCTGTGCCTAACACCTGGAGCAGCTGAGACTTCCTACCTTGAGAGGCCTCCCTTCCTGGTCTACCTACACCCTGAATGATGGGCCAGTAGTCCTGGGCAGACTTCTCTCCAACCTCCTGGCTCCTACGGCTGCTGGCTATTTCACCTGGAAAGTGTGAGGTCACCCTGCTCAGCAGGCTAGGGAGCCAGACACTAGTGCTCAGGCTCCATCAGCAGGTGGCACTAAGATGAAAGCCAGTGGGGAGGGAACCAGGGCTCACCCTGGACTCCAGGGGATAGCAGGTCTTCAAGTGTGGGGGGCATACTCGGTTGCGCTGCTGCAGTTCTGCAATCCGGTTCCAGTCGTCCAGCTGCTCAGGCTCATCCTGGCAAGTGCCCATATAGAAGCTGTTCCTTCCTGAGGAGGGTAGGGGTGTTGGAATAAATGGGGCTGGAGCTGGCAGGCTGCCCACTGGCCCTAGGATCTTGCCAGATTTTGCTGCCAGCACTGCCTTCCTGAGGGGCTGTAAGCTTTGTACCAGTCCTGTTCTGACTCAGCGCTGTGGGCATAGCAGCAGGGCACACAGACCGTTTCTGTCATGAAGGCTTCCACAGCTATCTCCCGGCAGAGGTCCCAGCCAAGCAAGGTACTACATCTTGCTCACCCCCAAGCACTGGTGGTACCCACATTAGGAGAATCTCGTTGAGAGCCATGAAGCAATGCAAGGGCCCATCCAGCACCCCAACACCAGCTGAGAACTGACAGGGGTTACTGCCATGCCAGGCATCTCGGGCATGAGGATTCCAGCTTCCAAGTAGCTCAGCACAGACAATAGGGAGGAGGGATGCTGATGTAGGAAGCCAGCCAAGGTTTTTAAAAGCTTCCTTCCACTCTGGGCCAGGATCCAGTTCTAGTTAAATTTCTTGGTGTAGTTAAATCTCTACAGTTCCCTCACCTGGTGGAGCCCCACTGGACACCCCAGCTTGGGAGCGGCGGGTAGAGCTGCGAGTGATGGGTCGGTAGCCGGGCAGGCTGAGCAGAGCTGAGTTTCCATCCTCAGGAGAGCCCAGGCGGGCTAGAGACTGGGTAGAGGAGGTGGCTTGCAGGCTGGCCTGGGAAGCAGGGGCAGACTGTATGCTATAGAAAGATGAATTGGCGCTGTCTGGCTCCTCCACATCGAGCTTCTGGAAGACATAAGGAATTGTTGCAGGAGTTACAGGGCCCTAAAGTATAAAGCCATCTCCCAGCCCCTGCCCCAACTGCTCAGACCCTAGAGCATGGGTGTGTGTGCACCAAGGATCCTGAGCTCGAGGGTCTCCAAATAGGCCTTACTGCTGGAAGCCCTCGCAGGGTGTTTCTAAGTGTCAGGACTCCTCTATTTTGTTCAAGCCTATTACCAATACTTTGAGGAGGGAAAGCTCACTTTATAGGTGGCCTGCAAAGAAGTGAGGTGCCTGAGCCCAAATCACACAGCAAGGAAGCAGCTGAGCTGGAGCAAGAACCCATGCCTCCTACACTAAGCAGTCAGGCTGGGTCACGGCCTCCATATCCCTAAGCCCATGGTTCCTGGGGTTTCAGCCATCTTCCATCATTCTTCCAGCTTTTTGGTTGCCGGGGGAACCCTTCACAAAGAGGCCCTCTATGCTGCAGCAGGGGCACCTGCCTTTCCTCTCAGACACAAAAACAAGGGCAAAACCCCGAAGCCTGGCAGTCTGCTAGGCAGCTAGCTCTAAGGTTCTGACTTCCCCTTTTGTACCCTTCAGCCTGCACAGAACTAGTGGCACACATGGGAGGATGCTAGCCTTTTGGAAAACAGGTTAATCCCAGCACTGC
This sequence comes from Ctenomys sociabilis, assembly GCA_004027165.1. NCBI lineage: Eukaryota > Metazoa > Chordata > Mammalia > Rodentia > Ctenomyidae > Ctenomys > Ctenomys sociabilis. The sequence continues at coordinate 27,897 of PVKA01006700.1, read as the reverse complement.
CTTTCCCATACAAGAGGCCCTGAGCAAGTCACTGCCCTCCAAGGTCTTTCCCATTAGGTACCATGTGTGACTGGCTGGTCATCCCTGCCTGTACCTCAGGACCCGATGGTTTTGAGAGAATATGTGCCTAACAACCCACAGCCCCAGTCCCAGCAGCCTGACCTTGGTCATGGTGATGTTGATGACTTGTGTGGTACGCCTACGAGCGGAGCGTGTCTTACGGCCCGAATCCAGGAAGGCTTCCCCCAGCGAGTCCAAGCTGCTCTCCAGGGGGGCCTGGCCTCGAGCAGGGATGGGGGTGAAATAGAGACTCTCCAAGGATTCTACCTTGGGGGGCAAGCGCTGGGAGATGGGTGAGGATGGCTCTCCATCTGGCTGGGTCCGAGGTGGCTTGCTGCAGAAAAGGAACTTGCTGAGGTAAGGCCCCTGGGGCTAGAAGCACTTGGTCTATCCCTCTGCAGCAAAGGATCATTTCCTACACTTACCACATGCAGCTGTAGTCAAATACCCTATCTCTGACTTTGCCAAGAGCCTTTAACCTCTCGGTTTTCTGTACCAGTCCCAGCAAGCAAGGCCAATATCCAACAGTCATGGGCATCCCCCCAAAAAACAGGTCCCAAACTAAGGTAACCTGTCTGTCCTTCCTGTATCTCTTATTTCAGTAAGTAAGTGTCCCCTTGCAAGCTTCCCAAGCCATGAACATGGGTATAGACACCTCTCAGCCAATCACCTGCTTGGGGAGGTCTCCTAACCACAGCCCTCTGGGTGTCTTCCTCAGACAGCCTCATCTCCCACCTAGACTTCCAATGCAGCAGAGGGGTGGCAAGTGAGGGCTTGGGCCCAGTGGCCAAGGCTCAAACCCCAGCTCCATTATTCTATGCCCCAGTTCCAGCTTCAGAGAGTTATTGGGACAGAAATCAAGTAGTTACAGTTGCTCTGAGTGCTTAGAACAGTGGCATATAGTAAGTGCAATGTAAGTATTTAATAAATACAACATATGGGTTTCTATCCTTAACTTTTACATTGGCTATCAGAAAAAGTGGCCATCTGAGCACCCCAGGGCCGTTGGGTCCTACCTTCTAGTCTACTGTGCCAGCCCGGCCAGGCTCCTCAGCACCTGTGCACACATGCATCTGCCCATCTGGCACATATACTTGTGGATTCTTTTAAGAATCGGCAAGAGCATCAGACTACATAGCCTCTCCTGACCACTGCCACTGTGCCCTCACACAAAATCTGCCATCACACCTGTAAGGTTTCTCTGTTCTCTAAGAATAAACTTTGAGGTGCAAAGGGATTGCATCTTGCTTTCGCACTCCAATGCCTGCAGTACAGCCTGCTGAACAGCAGGTGCTCAGTGAGCAACTCAGGGTGCTGGGTGGGAGGGGTGGGGACCTCCTGACCTGGTGATACTGAGCGGGGTCCCTTCCTCACAGCTCAGATCAAGGCTGTCAATACTCATGTCCAGCTGGGGTTTAACTTGGAGCTCACGGCTCTTTAAGGCGTCAGAGGCCACCTGGAATTTACCCAGCTCTCGAAGCTGCTGGTCCGCATGGGCAACCTGGGAAGGAGTACAGGAAAGTCTAAGGCAGAGGAAGCTCCGAGAGGGGGTCACAGGGGTCCAACAGAAGAGGGCTGAGGCCAATTTGTTCAGTCGGGGGCTTACCTGTGCCTCCAGGCTGCGCACCTGGGCAGTGAGGTGGCGGCAGGTCTGCTCAGCCTCCTTGGTCTTCAGCCCAGCCTGCTGCAGCTCCCGACCCAGCCGTTCTGATTCAGCCTGAAGCTCCTTGTTCTCCTTCTGCAGCTGTTCGAGGCCCCGCAGCTGCTCCTGCAATTCTTGGTTCTGCTGCTTTTTGGCATCATAATGAGTCTTGGCTTTCTCCATCTGTATGGTCAGACAGGGAGAGTGGGTGGGGCAAAACCTTAGGATAGGCAGGGTGAGGGGCAGACCGGGCTGGGGCTGGGCTTCTCACCTGCAGCTTGTAGTGCTCAGCTGCCTGCTCCTTCTGGCTCAACTGTGCCTGCAGCTCACTCAACTGGGCCTGGAGGCGCTGTACTTCCTGCTGGCTCTCACCCCCCTGGGCCTGAAAAGCCTGAAGGGCAAGGAGGGAGGCCTGACCAGCTGCTCCACCCAAAGCACTGACCTGTGCAGCCATGTGGGTCCCACAGGTACTTCAGCCTCCTACATATTCTCTTAGGGTGCTCACAGCCCCGCTCTCCCCAAAGTCTTACTCTTGGCCACAGTCCCTGGAATAGCACACCCTCCAAGGCTTTCTGCAGACGCTCTCCTGACCAGCTCACGCCATCTGCTAGCTCTGACTGAGATGACAGCCGTCTTTGAGATTGGCCCCAGCTCTCGTACTGTCTCTGCACACACTCTCCCCAAGGAGGAAGAGAAGCTGACCCTCAGAGGACATCCAGACACAGATTATGGTGCCAGGCACTTGGCACATGAACTCTGTGACCAGCAACTTGTCTCTCCTCTGATTACTCTGTGACATAATTTTATCCTCATTCCAGAGATAAACTTGAATTCAGAGCTTTAAGCAAACTGACCAAGGTCACAATGACTGGCAGAGTAAGCATCGAGCTTGGCCCACCTAGCTCAGAACTGGTAAGGATTCATTTATGACACCAGCAAGCCACCTACCAAACCCTAACGCCTTATGAGTAGCCTGCATTGCTCCCTGCCCAATGGCAACAATAGCTTGCAATGGATAGGAGCATCCAATCATCCCACCCTTGTCTCCTCTACATCTCCCAGCTCAGGACAAACTCCCAGAAGGAGCATAAGAAACCTGTTTATTATGTATCCAGACCTGGTGTAGAGTATACAGAAAGAAACAAAAAAAGCTGTGAGCTCCCACCAAGACCTGTAGCGCCCCAAAGCATGAGTGACTCCCAAAGGCACTGGGATCCAATTCCTTTGCCTGACTAAAGGCTGCAAAAACATTAAAAAAAAACAAGGTGACAGAATTTAAAGCAGTAAAAATCTTAATGAATCACAATCACTGATGCAACTGACATTCACCCCTTGTGCTCAGACCACTTGGGTAGGAGCTATTCTGCAGAAACTTCTGGGATGCTGGAACATTTACACAGGAGGAGAAATGTGGCTACTGCAACTTAACTGAATTTTAAAATATAATTTAAATAAAAAGAATCCCAGGTAGCTAGCAGTTGCAATAGATAATGGAGGCTTAGAAAGCAGGAACCTGGTCTTTCCCCAAGAGCACCCAGGATGCCCACCCTCACCCCACTGCTGCCCACAGCCAGGGACTTTGGGAGCACTTCCTCTCCCACTTTCACAGAGGCAGCTCAAGACCAGGACTGTCGCCCAAGCTGTCGCACCTTGAGCTTTTGCTGCTGCACCTTGCTGGTTTGGTCACTGTCAGCCAGCTTCTTATTCAGCTCTTCCACCTAGGGAGAGGAGACAAATCAGACTCAGGAGACTTTTCCCAGGAAATCAGGACAAAGCAGACAATTCCCCCAAACCAGTCATCCCAGTATTCCTAGAAGAAACTCAGCCCGTTCTCCAGCCTCTAGTTAGGGAATGGCCTGCTGCATGCAGGCTGCAGGGCCACAGTGAGGTGGCCACACACAGATGCTGCCAAGGCACCTGCCGGGACTTGCTCCACTCTTAGCCTGAAGCCACCAGAATCAGGTGGGCTAAGTGAAAAGCTGTCACTTTACCACTACCCTGCTGCAGCCACTGTTCCCTGGCCCCAACCTTCCCTGACAACAGCAAGAACAGAGGACCTAGCAGACATATTCCGTGGACATCCATGCCTTCCACCTCCCAGAAACAGCCAAAGCAAAAGCCCAACACCCAGACTTCTCATGGGACATTAGGCAGAGGCTGGCAGTGTGGCCGCTGTAGTTAGCATTGTGGGGATGGATTGCTGGAAGACAAGCGCAGGGGCAGCACATGTGTTACACAACCCCTTCCCAGTTCCATGAAAAGGAAAGGCAAATGAGGAAGAGCCGAAAGGGAGAGTAACAGCCACAAGCACCCCTAGCTCCTCTGGGCCTTCTGGGCTCAGGCAGGACCAGGCAACAGAGAGAGAAGCACGGGCTCCTTTGCTAACTGTTTGCTTTACAACTTGACTGTCCCATCAGCTTTGGTTTCTCAGAATAGGTGACACGAAGAATGGAGGAACCAATTCTTCCAAAGGTGATTGGGAAGGAAGGCGCTGGAGGAGGCTCTTACTAAATACTAGCTCTGTAAACATGATGTCTCAGGAGCAGAGTGACAGCCTTGAGAGAGGAAGGCAGCCAGACCACGGGATCCCTTCTGCACTCAACCCTGGAGTCAGCTCCGGCACTGCCACACAGTGCCCTAGGTCAAGGCCTTGGAAAATGCTGGGCAGGTGTCCTGAGCCATCACCCTCCTCACCCGAGGGTTGCCTTGCATGTTATTAAATACTCTATGGCTTCAATAAATCCATACTCTGTGGGAAAGAGGGTGCTGTGATAAACCAGGCTCATAAGGATCTCTGCTACTCCTCTTAGTTGCATATCCCATAATAGAAATAGGACTTGGCAGTTTTTATCTGTCACTTGCTATCCTTGGTCCCTGACAGGCAGGCAAGAGAAAGTTGTAGACCAAAAAAAAAGTGCAGAAGGGTGGAGAGGCAGACCTGGGATGGCTGGGACGAGGCCCAAGAGAGGCCCAGGACACCAAACTCCTGGGCAGCCCGGGTTCCATGGCTTGGCCCTGCCCCCTTCACAAACAGTTCACAACAGGAGCTGGTGGAGGCAAGCTGCAGCCGGGGTCATGCACGGACACTGGTCACCGCTTAAGCAGCCAGCATTTATCAAGCACCCCAGGCATTACCTGCTTGGTCTGTTCTCTCTGAAATACCTCTAGCTGCTCCACCTGTGCATGGGGGAGGAGCAATGCAGAGTGAGACTGGGCAAACAGCAGCATGCTGCCAGGCTGGCTGGGCTGACACCTTCCCCAGGGACTATGAAAGCCCAGCTTCAAGCGCCATATTTGCTGCTGCCAGTCTCCAGCAGCCGCATGCTCTCTGGTGCAGGTGTGCCTCTGGACTGGGCTGGCGTTTGTCACAACATGACTCTGGGGATAGCCTCCAGAAAAGGGGAGGCCACTGATACTTTCTTTAGGACAAGAGGGGCAATGGACTTGAACTCCAACAGCCAACTCTGTTATAGCCACCCACGGACAAGGGATACAATGCAGTGTGGAAGGAGTCTCAGCCTCCTCGGAGCACCATCCCCACTTTCTCAGGTCTAGGTCTCTGGGGTGTAGCTGAGCTGGGCACATTACCTGGGCAGTGAGCTTCTGCCTTTCTTCCTGGAAGCGCTGCCTTTCTTCCAGGACCTTCACCTTGGCACCCTCATACTTGGTAGTCATCACCTCCAGCTCCCGGGTGGTGCTCTGTGCTTCCTGCTGCATCTCAGCCAGACGGGTCTCAGCATCAGCACGCACAGCTGCCAGCTCTTGGATGTATTTCTCCCGGGCCTGGTCCAGCTCCACCTCCAGAAACTGCCGACCAAGGCTGGCACGCTCTCCAAGCCCCCGATTCTCCTCTGCCAGCAGGCCATGAGCCTTCTTCAGCATGCTCAGCTGCTCTGCATAGCTGGCCTTCTCTGCCCGCAGCTGCTGGGCTGCTCGTTCCTGCTCTGCCACCTTCTGCCGCAGGGGCATCAGCTCTGCAAGCTCCCGCTGAGCCCGCATCAGCTCTGCCCGCATCCCACCAGCTGCCTGCTTGCTCTGCTCTAGCTCCTCTCTGTGGCGTTTGTCAGCAGCAGCCTGCTCAGCCTGCAGCTGCTGGCAAAGGTGCTTGGCAGGTAGCAGCTCACTGACCAGGGCCTGTGTGCTGGTGTGCTCCAGCTGCAGTGCAGAGAGGGCCTGTTCCTTCTGGAAGAACTTCTCCTGCCATGCTTTCAGTTCTTGGCCCAGCTCCTCAGCTCGCTCTGCCTGCGAGGCCAGCTCCTGCCGCAGGTTCTCTGAAGCTGAGCGCTGTTTCTCTACTTCCTCCCGGAGGCTCTGCACCTCGTCACGCAGAGCTGAGCTGCGTTCTGCGGCTCTGGCGCTACTGCTGGCCGTCTCTGCCTGGAGCAGACGCAGCCTCTCCTCCAGCTTCTGGCTCTTTTCTGACTCGGCTACAACCAGCCGTTTCAATTCCTTGCTCTCCCCTTCCTTTTCTAAGACCTGGCGGTTCAGGATGGACACTTCTTCCTCCAAGCTGCTAATGAGGCTGCTTTTTCTCTCAGTCTCCTGCTGGCCCCGGGCCACCTGGGCTTTCCACTCCTCCTCAGCCTTGCTATGGTCTTGGGCCTTGGCTCGGAGGGTGGCCAACTCCCTCTGGGCTGAGACTGTGGCAGCCTGACTGTGCCCCAGCTCCCGCACCCTCTCCTCTAACTGCCCATGCAGAGTCTCCAAGATCCTGTCCTGCTCCAAGCGGGAGGCGCGCTCTGACTCCAGACTGCGAGCCAGGATGTCAGCCTCCTCCTGCCACTGCTGGCACTGCTGCTCCAGCTTGCTCAACTCTTCCTGCAGCAGCTCCTGGTCGGGGCCTGGCGCTTCCATCCCAGGAGCCTCAGACTGAGTTCCCACATCTGAAGTATTCTGTCCCTCAGCCAACCCTGCTGACTCTTGGTGCTCCTTTTCCTGCTTAGCCAGCTGAGCCTTTAGCTGCTCCGCAGTCTGCTGAAGCTCCCTCAGCTCTGATCTTTGGATTGCCTCCTGCTCACGGACCTTGCTCAGCTCCTGTTCTTTGTCTTCCTTTTCTGTCAGGGCCTGAGACAGTGCCTCTCGAAGAGTAGCAAACTCTACTCGCTGTTCGTTGAGGGCGTTCTGCAGCCTCGTCTCGAGCTCTGCTCTAGCTGCCTTCTCCAGGGCAAGATCAGCTTGGGCCTGGCCCTGCTCCTGGGTCAGTCGTGCCACCTCTCTCTCCTGCTTCCCTCGCTCCTTCTGCTGCTGGCCCTGGCTCTCCATCAGTGCTGCCCGCAGCTTCTCCAGCTCAGTTCCCATTTGCTCTGCCTCCCGTTCCATGGCCCGAAGTGCCACCTGTGTGCTGTAGGGCTGCTGTCCCAGATGCTTTCGCAGCCCTGCAGACTCTCTATCTCTGGCCCTTGGGGGCTCCTCAAGTAGTTCGTGTGAGGCCATCTCCTGCTGCTCGCCTGCCTTGCGCACCAGAGCCTCTAGATGGGCCACTTCCTTGCTGGTGGCAGCCATCTTCTCCTGCAGAGAGGCGAGGTCATCTGCCAGCTTCTGGGCCCTGTCCTCTTTCTCCTGGACCTGCTGAATAGCTCTATCGAGGCTTGCATGGAGCTGGGCTAGCTCACTCTGCTGCTGGCCTATCTGGAGCTCACTGTGGGCCTCTAGCCCTGCCATCTTCTCCTTTGTCTCCTGCAGCTCCCGGCAGGTCTTCTCATATTCTTCCTTTAGGGTAGTCAGTTGTTCCTGCAGACCAAGTTGGTTAACCCCTTGCTGGCCATCTTCGAATTGCCTTCGCCAGGTTTTAACCTCCTTGACAAGCAGATCAACCTCCTTTTCAGCAAGGCTCTTGGAGGTTCTGGCCTTTGCCAGCTCTTGTTTCAGGGCCTTAGCCTCTGCCTGATGGGTTTCCCTAAGCTGCTGTAATTGGACACCTAGCCCCCTGCGTTTAGCCTTCTCTTCTTCTAGCTCCTTCTGTTCCTGCTTATACTGTTCTGCTAGGCTTTCAAACTCTGCCTTTATTTCAGAGATACAGCACTGCTGCTCTTCCAGGGCAGCTGCAACTCTGCATTTCTCCTCTTCAAGGCTGCCCTTGGTGATCTTCAAGGATTGCTCCAGGGTCCACAGCTGCTCCTGGAGCTGGGCCTTCTCCTGGGCTACACTTTCTCTCTCAATTGCTTTCTGTTGCTCAGCCTTCAGTTGGGCCTCTAATGCTGCCACCTGGGCCTGAGCTTCCTGTTGCCCCTTGTGGGCTGCCTCAACGCTGGCACGGAGCTCCTCCACTTTTTGGCTCAGCTCTGCTTTCTCTCTCTGGACTTGGGTCACTGAGTTCTGGGCACTGTCTTGGGCTTCATTAGCAGCTTGAAGTTGCTGCTGTAGAACCTCCAGCTTGGCAGCCTTCTCCTTCAAAGTCTCCAGCTGCTGGCAAGCTGCATCCCGCTCCCGTAAGGAGGCCTCTCTTGCCTTGGCAGCAGTGGCCAGTTGCTGGGCGTGGTCCTGCCTGCTGTCCTCCAACTCCCTGGCTGCCTCTTCCAACAGCTGCTCCTTCTGCTTCAGGCTGTCACTCAGCTGCTCTAGCTGGTGGCGAAGGCCCTGGGAGGTCTCTTCTTGCTTTTGGAGGGTCTGTTTGAGCTGGGCCTGCTCCTTCTGGGCCTGCTGCTTTAAGCCAGTTAGCTCTTGATCCTGCTGCTGGAGGGTGGCATTGAGTGTGGTGAGTTCTGCAGTCAGAGAGGCCACCTGGGCACTCAACTTGGCACCTTGGGCCTGAGAGGCCTGCTCCAGCTCCTCCTTGGCCTGGCTCAGGTTGGAGATGGAGCTTTGCAGGTCAGCGATCGCACTAGCCAGTTGCTGCTTTTCTTCTTCAAAACGGCTCCGTTCAGCCAGCAGCTGGGCTTCCTTCTGAACCTGCTTACTCTCTAATGTTTCCACTCTGGCTTGGAGCTGGGTGTTACTTGTAGCAAGAGTGGCTGCCTCTTGCTTCAGGGTTTCCATCTGGTGGAACAGAGACAAACAGGGATCCAAATGGTTCCCTCAGTTACATCCTCTGGGAACCAAGCAGGGACAGGAACCACCCCAGGCACATGGGTCTTCTGGCTGCTCCTGTGTATTCCTACCTGCAAGACATCACCCAGCACCTCACCGCGGGGTGGGGTCTCTGGCAGTTTGGCCAAACGTTCTTCCAGCTGAGAAAGTTTTCCCTGAAGAATTTCATTCTTCTCTTCAAGGCATTTCTGGGAGAAAACCAGACAGAGACCCATGTGAAGGGGTGGAACAGGTATCAGAGTACCACATGGGGCCTCACAAACACGAACAAAATATAACAAGATAGTGCTGTTAACAAGATCTGTCTTTGCCCTGGCCTAAGGGGATGTAAAAATCTCAGAAATTATGTACCTGGCCCTACAAGGGACCTGACTTTCTATTTCTTGCATTAAGTTAAATCACACTATGAGCTGCTGCTTACTTCCTCCGAGGCTACAGAACTTCGTTCCAATTTCCTTACAATACATGTTTTCTCAGATAAGCTTAGATTATATCAACAACCACCAGTTTAAAAATAGCCCCTGGACTTGCCAGTTAGCTCAGCTGTTTAAAGTGCCACTTGGGCAAAGGCAGTCAGTTGCAAGGAACCACGGTTCAATCCCTAGCTCCACAAACCACACTACCCCCACCCTCAAGGAAGCCTAAAACAGCCACCCCCCCTACCAAAAAAAAAACCCTCCTCCAATTTGGGCCAGGGAGATAGCTCAGTGGAATAAGGCTTGCCTGGCAAGCACAAGGTACTGAGTTCGATCCCTGGTACCACAAAAAAAAAAAAAAAGTCCCAGGAAGGGCTAGCCAGATAGCTCAGCAGACTAAAGTGCCTGCTCAGGCAGAGTACAGGAGTCATATTCCATGCTAGACCTATCCCTGGGGCATGCTGAGACGGCAACCGAGACCAGGCATGGTAGCACACTCCTGTAATCCCAGCACTTGAAAGGCTGAAAACAAGAGAATCATTACCAGTCCAATCTGTGTAGTGAGACCCTGTAGATCCTGTCCTAAATACAGAAAATAAATTTTAAAAAATAAAGATGGCCCCTGGACCTGGGCCTAGCAGCACACACCAGTAATCCCAGCACTTGGGAGGCTAAGGCAGCATGATCGCTGCAAGTTCATAGTCAGCTAGGACTACACAGTGAGACCTTGTCTCAAAAAAAAAAAAAGCCCCCAAACAGCAACCCAAGCAAGCACTATGCCTACTTTCCCCTATCATGTTTGATTAGGAACAAAGCACTAAACTCGGTGGGGCTCTGAATTTCTAACCCACCTACAGATCTGGGAGGACAATAGCACTGTTCATTTACTCAGCAAGAAACGCACTCATGCTTAGTGCCTTGCTAAAGTACTCCATGGTCTACAAGTGGCAGTTGGGTTCTTATAAACAATAAGTCTGGCACCCCTAATTTGGAAATGTTAAATTCCAAATGCTCCAGAATCCCAAACTTTCTGAGCTCCAACCAGATGTTCAAGAAGTTCTGGATTTTGGAGTATTCAGATTTTGAATACTCATGAAGTCTATGCAGATACCCTCAAATTGGAAAACAACTCACACATTCTGGTCGCAATCAACCTACAGCTGATTTGAGAGCTACCTCCCCTCAAGAGTATCCAGTATTCATCTGCTGTCCTCCAGCCTGACCCCAACACCATAGCGGAGTTACCTTGTCCTGCATGGCTGTGCTGAGCTCTTTCTCCAGATGGGCCTGCTTCTCCACCCACTCCTGAGAAGCCTTGCTGTGCTCCTCGTTCAGTTCGTTGAGGGCTGCCTGGAGCTGCTGCAGGTTACTGGCAAACTCCCGCAACTGAGACATGAAAGGGACTCTTGGTTCACCAGGGTATAAGTGGTATGGTCAGTGCCACCTGCTCTTTACTGCCCTGGGGCTGGTGAACCAGTCCACCTCCTCCCATCAATTACATCGAACTGCACTGCTAATCCAGGGCCACACATCAACATTTAGGGCCATATCCCAGCCTCCAGCTGCAGTCAATTAGGAGATGAGGAAAGGTGGCTCTGTGTTTAAGTATCTGGAGAAACTCAAGCCTGAAGCCTGAACCAAGTTCCAGGAGTCTTCTTAACTCTCCTGGGGAGCCATATAGACCGCCTCAGCCCTGACGGTCTCCATGCATGGCCCAGTCCCTCACCTTAAAAGACAGGTCCCCATTCTCCTCAGAAAGCTGGTTAATCTTCCTGTCCATTTGGCCCTTCTCTGTCTTCAGATCCTGGCACTGCTTCAGAGTCTCATGTAGCCGCAAGGTGAGGCTGCCATAAGAGAACAGTGAGGAAGGTAGGCCCTGACTGGGGCCAGGAAGGCTGGGAGCTAGAAAGAAGGTAGGGAGAGCTCTACCTCTCATTCTTGCCTCGGAGCTCCTCAAGCTCCCTGGGCTCCAGAGGGCTGGCTGCCTGCTTCTCGTTCAGCACAGCAAGGCGGTCGATGCGCTGTTGCATCATCGATATCTGTGCATCTGCCCCAGAATGGGGAGAAGGGAGGGGGTTAGCACAAAACCACAGGAGCAGGGACAGAGAAGAGGGGACACAGGGCTTTGGGAATGAGCATTTCCAAGAAGTCAGCCTGACCCTCAGCTCCAGGGCCAGTAAGGAGGAAGTATGGGAGGGTAAACCGTCACCAACAGCTTCCCCAGATGTAAACCCCAAATGCTGTCTCCCACCCACAGCAGCCAGGTGGCACTCACCCTTCTCAGTGAGGAGCTTACGGTGCTCAGCCAGCTCCAGCTCCAGCTCATCTCTATTGCTTCTCTCATCTGCAAGCTGTTTCTTCAGCCGCCTCATCTGGAACTGTGGAGTCTGCAGGATGTCACCCATGGGAGAGGCTGGAGAACCTGACAGGAAGCTGAGAAAGGAGATGGCCCCGAAGCCAGCATAAGAGCCTAAGATCAGATGCAACTAGCAATAGCCAAGGATGGGGAGCAGGGGTTGATGGTCATTAGCACTGCCCGGGAGGCCAGGTACCTGGGTTCTGTCTGCAGTGCTATCTCGTGCCTCATGACAGGACCTGGAGAAAACTCCTTCTCCCTTCTCCATGCCTTAATTTCTTTGCTGGGCGTGGAGGGGGGAGGTACATATTCTCCTTGCCTCTGCAGAGCAGCACTGAAGGAAGGACTGCCTTAAACAGGGTACTGCCTTTGAAGGAGGTTGTCTGCCCACAACAGATCCCATCCGGTTTGCCCAATAAGTACTGGGTCAGATAAGAAAACCCCAGATGGACAACATCCTCCAAACACCCCAAAGATGTGAGGCTTGGCCTCCAGAATACAAGGAATTGGGACAAGAGTGGATGCTGAGGTCCCTCCCAGGAAAGACCCAGGACATACTTGTTCCCACTGGAAGAGGCAACCTTCTGTAGCTCTAGGAAGCGAACCTCCCTCTTGGCCTGGTGGCTGGGTGGGGACAGATCTTCAGAGAAGGTACTGGAACAGGTGGAAGAGACAGCAACTAGAGATAAGGAACAAACAAACCAAAAGATGTTAGTAAGGGGGTGAAGAGCTTAGCATTGGCATGCCATGTGAGAACTTGCCTCTATAGGTGTGATTCTTGGGAGTTTTTGTTGTATAGGACAAGTTCTCACTGTGTAGTTCAGGCCGGCCTTCAACTTGTGGTAATCTCCTGTCTCAGGCAGCCAAATGCTGGGATTACAGGCAGGCGCCACACACCTGCCTGACTCTCTGGACACTTTGTATGTAAACTTCAGAGGGAGGTATTGGGAAGAATCTGAAACTTCGTGTCTGGGTATCCTGAGGTCAGGGCCCCTAACCACAGTCAAGCACAGTGCTTTCATATTCCAGGACATCAGTACTCAGAAGGGCCAAGAGATAGCATTGTTCATGCTCTGAAACCGGACTGGATACCATGCTATTCCTTCCAGTCTGCACTGCACAGGCAGCTAAGAGCCATGCACGGCATCTCCCTGCAGTTCACAAAACTTGTGTCAGATTCACTGGCCTCTATGCAGAGCTCTCTGTCTGAACCTTTCACAACCTGTACACCCTCAAAGACTTCATCCCTTTGTTTCTATGATCACTTCTGTGGGATGCTCCTACCTCTCATTAATGAACTCCCTTCTGCACTCACCCTCTGCCCCCTCAAGGTCTGATGGGGCCTCCTCCTTGCTCTGCTCACGGTGTCAGTGGCCACTGACAGGATGAGCCGCAAGCCTGTGTCTGGCCCAGAGCCCCCTCCTGCACTCTGGACTCACAGCCCCAGCTGAAGGTCTTGTAAATCTGAATATAAATTCAACAGTTGGCAACAAATCTGCCTTGCTCTCCCCAGATTCCTACCACACCACCTGAGCTCCTGCTTACTCTTCCGCTGTACTACCAGCCAGATGCCCTCAGGCCCTGCCTCAGATGCCTCTTCATACCTACTGGTGTATGTGTTTGCTTTCCACTGAGAACATGCACTTCACGAAGGGAAAACCATTCCTAAAGACTGTCTTCCTAGATTTTAAGCCTATAGTGATTAATTTAACAAAACAGACCTTGGCATGGTGGCCCTCACCTGTAATCTCAGCACTCTGGGAGACTGAGGCAAGAGTATCACAAGTCTAAGCCTAGCTTAGGCAATTTAGTGTGACCCTCTTCCAAAATGACCAGGGGTGGGGCAGAGTTGGGAATGTAGATCAGTCTGACAGCCTTGGGTTCAGAGTCCTTTGTACCTCAAGGGGAAGAAAAAAAGGGGTGTGTCTATGAGAGAGGAAGCTCAGCCTCAGGGTGGACTTGATCACTGACCCTCTGCTGAACTACCAGGCAGCAAGGGGGACTCTGGGGATGGAGATGATGCCAACACAGCCAAAAGTCACTCAACCCCACCACTGTACCCTTCCTGAGCACCAACTCCACACCTCATGACAAGGACAAGCCCCAGCACACATACTCATTCACATACACCTCTAGGACAAGGACTCCCGCAGTCCCTGCCCAGATGAGGGGATCCCAGGAGGGTTTCTACTACTCACCTTTCTTCAAGAAGACCTCTAGATCCTCAGTAAGGTGCAGCCCATCCTCATGGTCCAGCATAAACTTAAGGATGACTGCTAACTCGGCCTGCACCATGGAGAGAACAGGAGCACCACTGCACTGTCAGAGGGGCCTCTCAAGTGAGGGCTAAGGAGCTCTATCCAGACAGTGCTCACCCCAGGATCTCCTGAGCCCTATGGCCCACTGAATCCCACTCTTCCTCTCAGAGCCAAGTTCAGAGCCCAACCCATAGCATTCAGTAGCCCAGATGGTCTGTCCTTTCCCTCTGCCTTCCCAAGAGGGTGCAGCCAGTGTTAGATCAAGTCCCTAACACATTCCACTTCCTAACTTCAGGGAAGGGACACAGACAAAGCTTTTATACCTAACAATGGTGGCCTTGTTCAGATGACCTGACTGGAGGAAAGGGTGAGATAAATGAAGGAGAAATACACAGATGGGGACACACAGACATGGATCAACATATAGGGACAGAATAATTCCTGGTGTTATCTAGAAACACCAGGCAATTAATTAAATATGTGTGCATAAGAAAGGTCTTGGAAATCTATCCTTTAAGCTGAGCAGTTGTTACTGGCAAGTGTTATTTCCTGCTTTGTGCTTCTCAATATATTTTTTTTTTTTCTATAACAAATGACTGTCGGGGCTGGAGAGATGGGCTCAGTGTAATAAACGCTTCCCTGGCAAGCACAAGGGTCTGAGTTTCAATCCCTGGTTCCACCAAAAAAAAAAAAAAAAATGGCTGTCATTACTACAACCATAGCTTCTCAGGGAATATGTACTATTTTTAAAGAAAAAGAAAATGGGTAAGGAATACCTAGGCTGTGTCCAGGAGCAGGGTGGAGCTTACCTGAATCCTATATTCAAACTGTTCCCAGTCCCGGAGGTTTTGGGAGCTCATGGAAGAGTGGTATAAGAGCAGCATAATTACCTAGAAGCCAAATAGGAATCAGTCACTCAGCAGGGTGTCCCTCTCCAATGTCTCCACTCATGGGAACTCTGAGCTATTCCATGATTCCAAAACTCCTGGAATTAGCAGTCCCAGGCCACCATCCATAACAGCCCCAGGATATACTTTGTTGTATTTTACTGAGGACTCAATGAACACTGCAAAAAGCAAATGCCTGTATGGTTAAGTCCCTGGAGTACAAAGCTTTAGGCTCCTACATAGTAAGGCCAGTACCCCAGACACAAAGGGACAAGAGTAGACAGAGCTAAACGCCCACAAAAAAAAAAAAAAAAAAAAAATGATGCCATGAGCTCTGATTCCTGCCAGGTCTTCACTATAGGTCACAGTGCTGATCTAGGAAACTTTTTTTTTTTAATTTATAGACATAGCCCTTTATTTTTCATTTTAATTAATTAATTATTTTGGTACTGAGGATCAAACTCAGGACCTTGCACTTGCCAGGCAGGTGCTTATGCCACTGAGCTCTATCCCCAGCCCTAAGAAACTTCTTTGTCAGGAGGCCATGGTCCCCTAGGACCCCCGGGCTCTGGCTCAGAGGGCTGTCTGATCCTGTTCTAATTTTTAAGGGCTCTAGAAATAAGGCACCCACTATGCTCCCTTGGGTTAACCCAGCCTCCAAGTTTGGTATTTCATAGGTACCTTGGCCAGTTCCAGCTCTGACCCCTCCATCACCTTTTGTACAGACACGAGGCATTCTGCAGAAGAGGGACGTTTTCGATTTTCTGCAATGACAACAATGTAGAAAATAGGATGAAGGGCCAGGGAGATGGCTCAGTGGCATAAGTGCTTCCCTGGCAAGTGCAAGAGCATGAGTTCAATCCCTGTTCCCACCAAAAAATAAAATAGGATGAAGTCCCTGGGATTCATATTTGAGACCAACAAAATATGGGAGTCTGAGAAGCAGACCTCCAGTCTAAGAGGACGAGAGGACAATGCTCTTTACTCCTGTATCCTCTCCCAGCCACTTCAGCTCTGGGTCAGGCCCCTGTCACCTGTCCACTCACCAATCCCCATTCAGCACCATTAAAAGAATCCAGGGCTCACTCTAGACCAGTGATGGCAAACCTTTCAGAGACTAGCGTCCAAACTGGAACCCAAACCCACATTTTTTTTTTGCAAAGTGCCAACACTCCAGTTAAACCTGAATACTGAGTTTTTAGTTTAGTAAAAACAAGTTATACATTAACAACTTTCGTCTTAAAAGAAGAACAACACGGAACTGGGCATGGTAATACATGCCTATAATCCTAGCACTCGGGATTCAAACAGGAGGATCACTGTGAGTGGGCTACAAAGAAGGCCAGCCCAAACTGTGTATCAAGACCCTGTCTCAAAAATAAATAAAATAAAATGAAAAACAACACACATCTTAGGTTTGCCACCACTGCTCTAGAATCCTATGCCAACTAAGGGTGCATCAACAGCCAAGTCATTGTAGAGTGAATAGAGATTCTGGGATCTAATGTTGCCACAAACAAGGCTCAATTACTACCTGTTCTATCTAACTGGATTCTCACCTTCCCTACATTCTGCTGAGATGGAGATGGTAGACAGCTTCCTGTGTCAAGTATGGTCACACTGTAGTCCAAAGCTGGACCAGACAAAAGGAACTGACAAGCACTGTGCTAGAAGCTTCCAATGTATTCTTACTTAATCCTCCATCAACCTGAAGAGCAATTTCCTTTATCTCCAAACTACAGATAGGGAACCTTTGTGCAGAAAGGGATGGGGTCAGGATTTCACCAAGGGATTAATTATTTTGGGGTCAGGATTTCAGTGAATGGGGTCAGGATTTCACCAAAACTGTCTGTGCTCCTATGCCAATGACCTAAGCGATTATCTGGGGGCACTTTTTCATGGAAGGGAGATAGGGTAGCATGGATCTTTCTCCCTCTGGCTCCTCAAAGTGAGGGTAATAGGAAGCTAAAGAGAGGGGAACCAAATAACAACCCCTCTGCACCATATAGATGTGAGGGGAGCTTGAGCACTTAAGGGACACAATGCTTACGCCAGCTGGTATAAAACCTGGGAAGCTGACCCAGGTGTCTGCATTTCTGTGCCAGAGTACGAAGCTCTGAACCTTTCTCCCATCGTCCAGGTGCTAGTTAAGAAAAATGCTTACTGTGCAGGAAACCACACACAAAGTCCAATCTCTCTGGCACTGGCTGCTGCAAGACTTGCTGCCCCTCTTCCGTGCTGTGGCTAGAAAAAGAACAGGTGTTAGGACAGAGTATGCAGCAATCTCTTTAGCACTCAGTTTACAGAAAGCTAGGAGAGAACTGGGAGATAACATGCCAGCCAACCACATGTTCAGCTGGAACTGTGGTGAGACACGAGACATAGAATCCCTCTGGAAAAGATGGCACTTGGCTAGCCCGTTTACAAATATAAAAAAATCTATGGGGAAAGGGGGACAAGAGATGGGTGGTGCAGATGAATGGAAAGCTACATTAAATGGCCTAGAGGGGCTCAACTTGAAAGTCAGAAAGCCTAAGGAAACCATGGGACAAGACAAAGGGCCAAAAACTGAAAGAAAGGGAGGGAACAAGGCTCTGAAGTGAAAGGGTTCCCACACTAGGCTGGAGGCGGACTGCTTTTTAAAAGCTCCTAAAGGCGGAGCCAAGGGGCACTCATTCTTGATTGGTGGCTTGTCTTATGTAATTGGAGAGAGAGGCAGCAGGGGGCGCGCTCACACAGCCAGGACCCACCCCAAGACGTTCCAGCTCCAGTTCACTTTTAGAGGTGACTTATCACTGCATTGCTGAAGTAGGTGAAATTACACTTAAAATTAAGGCTTTTCTAGTACAGCTGCAGCTGGAGATAATGACTAAAGGGACCTCAACTTCTCAGAACCTGAGCGCCTAAGTCTGAAGGACCTTTCTGGAACTTTCCTGTAACACAGGCATCCTGTCAGGCCCAAGGAGCATCCAAGTCAGCCATGAATTTCCCCTTTACTCTGCACCCCATCTAGAGGCCCACAAAAGCTTCCAAGTGAAGCCAGACTCTTGAGGCACGAACTGCAAATTCCTGCACAAAGCCTTCCCTTCCTACTCACAGATGGGAATGCAGGGACTATCAGAGAATTTTTATGTGACATGAATGGGGGAAAAAAAATTGGGTTAAGCCAGAACTTTTCTTCTCTCTTTCCCTCCCTCTCTGTTTATCTTTTGAGACAGGATATTGCTATGTAGTTCAGGATAGGTTTGAGCTCAATATGTAGACCAGGCTCCTACTTTCAAGTGGGTCACCCCAGTCGAAGACTGAGGAAGCACACTGGAAGACAACTGGGAAAATAGGCAGAGTTGTCTTTCCCTATAAAACGTTCCTCCAGGTTATTAACCAACAGCGGCTCAAGAAGAACACATATCCATTTTCTTGTCTTTAGGCCAAGGAAATTTTATCTTTTCAAAAGCAAAAGCTCTTTCTGTATTATTAAGTTAAAAAAGCTGTTGCCCTTAGGTATGTATACTTGGTTGCTTCACTTTAAGTTTAATTTTGTTTTTTGAAACAGGGTCTGGCTATGTAGTCCACACAGGCCTTGAATGTAGGAATCCTCCTACACAACCCAAATGCTGGAATAACAGGTATGTGCTACCACATATACTGCTTTTCTTTTAGTGATGTTAAAATTTAATAGTTAGTTTGGCATAGTGGTACATGCCTGTAATCCCTGTAATGAGGAACCTAGGCAGAAGGATCCCTTGGAGTTCAAGACCAGCCAAAACTGCACAGTGACACTGTCTCAAAAAGACCTGAACAGGACCAGGGAGATGGCTCAGTGGAATAAGTGCTTCCCTGGCTAGTACAAATATCTCAGTTCAATCCCCGGTTCCACCAAAAAAAAAAAAGACCTGAACAGTGAGCCAGATACTGCCAAACTCATAGTTTCACCAGCCACTAGGATCTACTATCTCACCAGGGTTTTAGCAAATCACTGATCTGAAGGTGGTACACATCCCTTGTATAATGCGTCTTGCAAAGAAAAAGAAAAAGTCTTAAGCTACTTGGGCTTAGATCTAATTATCAGTTTATTGGTACAATTTAAGCAGCCCCATTATGATGCAATTTTTAAGTCAGGATTTAAGAATTTCTTTTTCTTTTCTTTTTCTTTTTTTTTTTTTTTTGACAGAACTGGGGATTGAACTCAGGCCCTTGTGCTTGCCAGGGAAGTGCTTATTCTACTGAGCCATCTCCCCAGCCCCAAGAATTTCTATAGGATCAAAATAATGGGATGAGGTAGCAATGAATAGAAAGAGATGAGCAGAAAGCAAGACTGGTGTGAGGAAACAAGCCTGAGATAAAAGATCTTGAACACCAAGATGTTAGACTCAATTGTACTATTAATGAAGAATAACAGGTTTGAGGAGTCAATGAAGAGTCACAAGGAAAGCAGGGCTTGAGATTAGGTCCACAGGAATGGATGGGAATGAGGATAGATTAGAGAAGAATGAGGCCATGTAGGCCTGGTGTGAGAAAGAGGCAGAAGTCTTCTCAAGACTGATGGGAAGGACAGTGACCTATTAGAAATGAGTATCGCAGAGGAAGAAATCTAAGATGACACTGAGATGTCCTGTCCACAACAATTGGGACAGACAATGGCAGTGTTTGGATCAAAATGAAAGAACAGTGATTCCTTCAGAAGCACTAAGGCTTGGTGTAGGTCACTGCCATATGACGTTTTTAAAAGCCCTGTGAGACACTCCGTTATCACCACACATTTCAAAAGACATGAGCAGGTGGTATGGACCACCTTAGCACTTTGGAAGCTGAGGCAGGAGGACTGCTGTACAAGGCTGGCCTATGAAATTCAGTAAATCTGAGGTGAGCCTAACTACATACAAGTGTTGGGCTCATCTGTCCTGAGCAAATGAGTCCTGCTGGACTTTGCTGACAGAAGATGTCAAATGCAGGAGTAGATAGAAAAAGAAATGTATTATGGACATGTACCAACTGTGCATGATGAATATAATCATCATGTATTGTAAATATGTACTAAAACAAAAAAATAGGTGTGGTAGCGCACCCCTGTAATCCCAGCATTGGGGGAGATAGATCAGTAGAATAAGTGCTTGCCTGACAAGCCGAAGGGCCTGAGTTCAATCTCTGTTTCTGCCAAAAGAAAAAAGAGAGATCTGTAATCCCAGCACTGGAGAAACTGAGGCAGGAGGTTGGTGTGAAATTCAAGGCCAGCCAGGGATACAAAGTGAGTTGAAGGCCAGCTTGAACTGTATATAGTGAGAGCGCCTCGGAAAACACAAAAATTTTAAAAATAATTCTATAAAGAGACTGCTAACATCATCATCACCTACTAACCCAAAATCTTATTAAAACCTAATCAATGTCCTAAGCTAGCTGGGGGCATGAAAGAGATGCAGTCACTGCCTCTGATATATGCAATTTTAGTATCTTCTTACCACCACCAAGTTTTTCCCAAGAACCGGTGATCAAAGGCTTCAGAGATATATATGAATACCCACTTACCACTACTTCTAACTGCTGTAAATGGCACACACCTTCGACACCTTAGTCTATCCTTGCCAGAAGGCTCAGGATCTAATGTGCCTTACCAAAAAAAATAAATAAAAAGGAAGGAAAAGGGAAAAAGAAGAGGAGGAAGAATGAGGAGAAGAGCAGAAAGAAGGGGAAGAGGATGAAGAAAAAGGGATTCTACAACTAGCCCCTTAATTCCTTATTTTATGACTAGATACGGCACAAAGAGATAAAGAAAGTCAGCTTTGCCCTTTTTAGTTCCAAAAATCTGAGGAACTATATACAAAGTAACAAAATTGTTTCCTGTTTGACTGAAATGTGCCCATTTCCACATATTAGTGACACACAAAGGGAATATGTGCTGAACACACAGAAATCAAATAAGAGGCCGAACTAGAATCCTGGCTGCAAGACAACAGCAGTCTTATCAAACTCTCACCAACCTCACAAAACACATTAAAGGGGCAGGTAAAAAGCCTATCCACACAATGGCTTAGGAAGGCCCCCAGCTTGACTGCACTGAGTCCCTCACATATGAGCTTCCCCTTTCTTACTCTGGGCCCTGGAGGTTGCACAGGTAGGGCCTAGGAGAAAGACTAGAAATGAGTTGAGAAAAAGAAATGGCAAAAGACTTCTGTGGCAGCAAGAGGTTGGAGGGTGGGAGCGCTGGAGACCGTGAGGTGCCAAAGTGAGGCAGCATCAAGAGTGAGGCAGTCTTCTGACAGGACAAGACTGAATCTGACCCTGCCAAGAAAACCAGTAACTGCCCAATGAGGTCAATCACTGTGTGTTGGCTTCTGGGCCTGCCCAGCCTTCCAACATCCCAACTGCATGCAGGAGGCCAGGAGACACAGGACATCCTCCCAAGAAGCCTCCACAGAGTGGCTGCAAGGGGCTGCATACTCACATGCTGTTAATAATCTTGACAAACACGCTGCAGTCCTGCAGCTGCGGCACGGCCTCCACAGGGTCAGCCACGTGCAGACTGTTCACCTGTGAGCCACAAGGAAGAGTCTGGTGAGATCTTAAGGCCAGAAGCATGCAGTCTGCTCTTTTTCCCAGATGCGTGCAACTCTCCGCTGTGAATGAGTCCCAGGTTTCATCCTTATCTTTTTTTGGCACTGGGGATTGAATCCACAACATTCACACTGAGCTACATCTCTAGCTCTTATTTTCTTTTAGTAAGACCTTTCCTTTAAATAAAGTCATTAAATAAATAAAGTCATCAAATTGCCCATGCTGGGCTTGAAGTTGTGATATTCCTGCCTCAGCCTCCTCCAAGATTATAGGCATGTGTCACCACACTGTTATTCCAGGACTTTTAATCTCAGCAAAAAACGCTGCTGCCCTCATTCATTTAGAAAATGCACCTGTTACAGCCATGTGAAGTGCAGCTCTCAGTGTTCCTTCTTAAAAATCAACTGACTAGAACCTATACTCTCCTAGATGTCCCAGCACCTGCGTCTGATTATACAACTGGGTATAAAATGGATGTGGGAAAACTCCACAAGAAACTGTTTCCCCTATTCTCTAGAGAGAATAGAAGGCTTGAGGGGAGAAAAAGGAACATTACATCATGGCTCTTTGTAGCTCTTAAATGCTTACTTTGCAACTCACTGTGTGCCTTGAATGTAGACATAATTCTATCTCTTGAATGTTCACATTATAACTGCCTTGAATTTTTCGTTCATATCTCTTTGTAGCTCTTGAATTTTCTGACATCTATTCAAAATTTAATGGCTAGATACTCCAAACACAGATCTACGCTTTTCAGTCAAAAAATTTTGAAGGGAGGTGGGGAAAAAGCTGGCAGAGGAATAGAGCAATATTCTTTACAAAAGAAAAGAAAAAAGGGAGCTGAGAACCTTAATGACAAAATTTTCAACTCTGATTGAACCCCTTTCTTTACTTTAAGCAGACATCCACCTAAGTCATTCTCTACACAAGAAAGTACCCAGGGGCCATAAGCAAATGAATGGTATACAGGTTATTCAATGAACACATAGGAGGTGTGACTGAAAAGTGTGGTATGTTTAAACAAAACTATATATAAAACATTAAGACACACAGCCCCGAAGTCCCCTCACTCCTTGCTTTGATGCTCACCCACCTTTCCTGTCACTTCTGCAGTTCTGTAGCAGTTCTGGAAGTCACATAAGAGTGTCTTCAGCTACACTGCCATGGCTGCCTTGCTGTTCGAAACGATTCAAGGGCTTACACAGTTCCCTCTATGGGAGGGAGTCATGCACTGGGCAGTGTCAGATCTGGATCCAGTGAACAGGGTGGATGAGGATACACTGTAACATTTTTAGGCACCTGCCTTTCCATGGGATGGTACTCTGGCATTAGGGAGCATTTTCATGTTGTAGAGGCACATATGAATTGGAAAGTGGAATAGCTAGGTGTGGTGGCACGTGCTGTAATCCCAGCTCTCCAGGAGGCTGAGGCAGAAGAACTATAAGTTTAAACGCAGCCTGGCAACCACATATTTGACTTAGTAAGACCTTGTTTAAAAATAAAAAGGGCAAAGAATACAGCTCAGTGTAACAGCCTATGGTTCAGTACCCAGTACCAACAACAAAAAAAGGGGAGATACATTGTTTGAAGCAAGGAGGCATACTTTTGAGGAGAATTAATAGCAATATATCCTTTATTAAAATAATGTTTTGTTCTTTCTCTATTTTTTGGTTTTTGTTTTTCAAGACAGTTTAGGCTGACCTTGAACTTGCAGCGATCACCCCCTGCCCTGAGAGCTGAGATCACAGGTGTGTGCCAACCAAAAAAATCAGCCTGGCTGATTTTTTTTTCTTTTTTGACTGTGGTAAATTTTAAAAAGCTTAACACTAACTGTATTTTTGGCCACTCCCTGTATAGTCACCTTCTACAGGAATACTTAAAAACTTAGGAATGAATTCCCGAGGATCAGAAAATCAGAGGGAGTCTAGGCTAAAGGTCACTTCTGTATTATCACAGTAAGAAAGGGTCTGGTATTGCCGGGCGTGGTGGCGCATGCCTGTAATCCCAGCACTCGGGAGGCTGAGACAGGAGGAGGATTGGTGTGAGTTCGAGACCAGCCTGAGCTAGAAAGTGAGCTTAAGGCCAGCCTGAACTGCATAGTGAGACCCTGTCTCAAAAAGACCAAAAAAAAAAAAAAAAAGAAAGGGTCTGGTAATAAAGTTAATTGAATATATATATATATATATGGGCCAAAGAGGGGAGAACAGCTTCCCTGCTAAGGCAAAGTAGGTTATTCAAACAAACAGATTCGGGGAGCTGGCTCAATAGAATAAGCGCTTCCCTGGCAAGTGCAAGGGCCTGAGTTCAATCCCCGGTTCTGCCAAAAAGAAAAACAAACAAACAAACAAACAGATTCTATTGCTCATAAATATGTTCTTTAAAGATGAATTGAGCACTAGAACTGGCGGCACCCGCCTGTAATCCTAGCACTCAGAGGCTGAGGCAGGAGGAACATCCCCAAGTGGAGGGGTAGCCTGGGTACTACCAAAAAAGAAAAAAAAAAGTTGGTTCTTCAATTGCCCTTGATTAATTAATACTCAGTGAACATAATATATCCAGTGCCAAATAGCATGGCCAGGCAACATGCTAAGTATGAAAAACTATTGTTCAAGCCAGGTATGCTGGCATATGCCTATAATCCCAGTACTGTGAGAGGCTGAAGCAGGAGGATGGTAAGTTTGATAGCCCAGCCTGGGCAACTCAAGACTGTCTCAAAATAAAAAAATAAAGAGCTCAAGGATGCAGTTCAATTCAAAGGCCCTGATTTTAATTCCCAATGCTATGGTCAAGCCATGACCATTTAACTCAGATCAGATCACAGAACTTGAGATACACACCTAACATATACCTTCTTATAAATTATTTAACTGCAAATAGTTTCTTTTCAGGCCAGCAGTGCAACTAAGTTGGAATTGTCTAAATAAACTTCTAATGCCATTCTTACTGAGAGTAAATTTAAACATTACTTTTTTTTTTTTTTTAGGACTAATGATGAGGTAGAATAGCTTCAGCAGATTTCCTAGCCCTAGACCCCTAAACTAAGTTTATACTGACTTTAAATACTAGTGGCTTTTTGTGTGTGTTTGTGTGGAATCAGGGTTTGAATTCAGGCCCTTGTGCTTGTCAGGCAAGCACTTATACTACTGAGCTACCTCCCCAGCCCTGAAGGATTCTTTTTCATACCATGTACTGGCAGGCAAAAAGTGGCTTTCAGTTCAAGATGTGTTACATGGGCTTTCTTAAAACATAAGCCCATTGGCCTAATGAATCTTTCATATTTAGGTGATTTTCTTGTAAAGCTATCTCCAACAAAGCAGACTTTAGTAACCATCCTCTTCCACGCCTTTTTTCTCTTTCCAGTTTGAATAACTTTTAATACTTCCATTTCTCCTTGGGCATGAACTTTGGACAGAGAACTTCTCATTTTCCTGCCTTTTCATTTTTGTTTAATCATATTGGAAAGTACTTTTGCATGAGACTGTCCTCCTCTGTCCAGCAGGTGGGCAGGTGCTTGTAGTCTTTTCATTATTCTTTTGTTTGGTGTTTTTCTCTTTTCATGATGGTCTTCTTTGTATTTTCTCCACATGTCACTGTTTGTGGTACAGCTTAGTCTTCAGGCCAATCTTTTTTATTTATTTATTTTTTGCCTTCTTTGAATGTTCATGAGCCTCTTGACTTTGCTTCTTTCTTTTTCTCATGGTAGTCCAAGTGGTACCCATAGCATTTACAGTGTAATTCAATATATTCATTCTGTCACTACATTCATTCTGTGGCATGATGACACTGCAGAGGCACTGCAGGCAGCCTCAGGTGTTCAAAGAAAAGTCCTAACTTTGAGGTCTCCCAGATGTAAGAGCTCAAAAATGTAATTATTTTAGAAAAATGTTTTAAAACTTACTTGGGGATAGGGCCTTTCTAAGTGGCTAAGTTGCCCATGCTAAGCTCAAACTTAAGGTTCTCCTGCCTAAGCCTCCCAGAGTTCTACTATAAGTGCGATATAGGTCCTGCTAAATGATTTTATGTATGTATATGCACACAACATATTTCTTACATACATTATCTCATTATCCTCATAATAATCACATGCAGTATTATTGCCTCATCTGTTTATTTCCCCATTTTCTTTGTCTTTTTTTTTTTTTTTTTGGTGGTACCAGGGATTGAATTCAGGCCCTTGCACTTGCTAGGGAAGCACTTATTCCACTGAGCCATCTCCCTGGCCCTATTTCCCCATTTTAAAAACCAGATGCTGAAAAGCTAACTTGCCCTGGGCCACACAGGCGCCACCCACAGCTGTGATTCTAACCAGGCTGGCTGACCGTAAGACTAATGCTCATCATGATTCATTCAATGGCCTCCTCTGTTTGTAGCCTTAAACATGTAACATGCACTATAACCTTCTCACTGTCACTGTCTCAAATATGTAAGAAACTCAGGAAAAGGGTTTTAGTGAAGTAATCAAAGAAGGTGCTAGAAATACAAAGAAACATTATAAAGAATGAGAACCTCATCCTAAGATTAAAGGCCACCGAAGACCAAAGTCCCCAGCAACGTTGATCACTGAGGTTCACAACCAACCTTTAGTCAGACACACAGAGAACAGATGACAATGAACTTCCATGCTGTCCTCTAGACCCCCTTCCCATGACCAAAGAGTATACAGTATACACCTCAAGAAGCCTCTGCTGAACTACAGAAGTAGAGGCACAGACCACTCTGCCAAGTGACAGAAGCAGAGACATACTAAGCAGACACTTTACCCTTTGGAAATAAAAGTTACAAAAGAGGAAAGGCAATGTATGTTCACTCAGGCTAGAACTGAGATTTCACATAGCACTGGCTCCTACAACTTTTCTCCTGCCCCTCTCTAGCTTCCTGGATAAGTATGGCAGAGAAAGAAGTTACTCACCCAAGAGAGGAGTGCAGCTGCCCGGGTGGCGTGGAGCGTCATCTTGGTGAAACCAGTCAGTCACCCCAACACACCTAGAACCCAAGAGATGAAAAAGAGCAAGTAATTGCATCAGATATCTGGACTAAGGAGTAGAGGGAATCTGAACACTTACATAAACTATTACTTCCCTCTGCTTAATCTACCAAAGCAACACAAAAATAAGAGTTCTAAGCACACATGAAAATTACTATAAATCATGCCAAGTCAATAATGACACACATTTAATTCACCATCCACAAGCTTCCAAGAAATTTCTGTTCATAGGAAAAAAAAAACTTTCAAAATTGGTCTTCAACCCTGCTTTTAGGGCAAGATGGTCTTAAACAATCCAAATATATTTTTTTGGACAGAACTGAGTCTGAACACTGATTCCATGTGATCATGGTCAGTGATTTTAATCTTTCATTTATTTGGTACAGGGTCTTGCCTAAGAAGCTCCAATTCATAGTGATCCTCCTGTCTCAGCCTCCCCAGCACTGGGATTACAGATGTGCACCATCAACACCCAGTTTCGGGGGCTGGCTCAATGCAGGGCTGGCATAGCATGTGGTACCAGGGATCAAACCCAGGTCCTTGTGCTTGCCAGGCAGACTGCTAAGCTATCTCCCCAGCCTGAGTGATTTTAATACAGCCCCTTTTAGTCTAAATTTCTTCATGTGCAAATGGGATCCATATACACTTCTCTGGCTTCCTGTGATACAAAAGATAAACCACATGGCACAGTGCCTGGCATATGGCAATTACTCCTCTCAAGTACAATGATTTCTACTGACTTTCATGCTAGTACCTAAATTTGAACTAATAATGAAGTCCTTGCCAGACATGGCAGCATATGCCTATAAATCCAGCACTCCTGAGGCTGAGGCAGGAGAATTGCCATGAGTTCAAGGCCTGACTGGTCCACATAGTAAGTTCAAGGCCACTCTGAGCTATATGATGAGACCCTGTCTCAAAAAAAACAAAACAAGAAAAAAAAGCCACTAAGTACTTGGGGAAACAGCTACAGCTTTTGAATGTTTATATCTTCTATAGAAATATAAAACCCAAATCAAAATCTCTGGATGATACCAAGGTTAATTCTGGAAGATTCCAGAGGGACATTTAATGAATAATTAGGTATTTGTCCTGGTATCCTTACCCTCAATTTCCTTTTCATTGATAATATGCCATTTGTCTGCCAACCTACCCATGGGATTACAGACTTGATGAGTAAAACATTCCCCAACACCTAATATTCTCTGTAATTCCCACAAATCCGTATCACTCTGCACTATGGGCCACAAGTGCCCACTATTCCAGAAGAAAGAGTAACAGGAATGCTATGAGCCATATCACCTGTAAAACTCCCCACATAGTATCATTTTCAAAAATGCAGGCTATGTGGAACCAACAGTTACTCAGTGCCTGCTATATGTAAAATGCTGGAAATAAAGACACTATTTTCCCCTTAAGGTGCTCACTGTCAGGTAGAGGAAAAAATACACTAATATGATAAGTCATTCTCCTTCATCTCTTGTTACTTCCTATCTAAATGTGTTTGGTACGGGATCTCACTATATTTGTAAATCCTTAATATAAGAAAATACTTAAATGTTAACTGTAACTGGGTATTAATTACATGAAATGACTCCTGACCCTGCAAAACTCAACATGATTCTAAATGTGCTCTGCTTATCAACCAACCACAAAGTTTTTTTCTTAGTTCCTAATATATTCATTCTGTGCTGGAAGATATGTGGAAAAAATTAGAGA